>JABSTT010003714.1:0-27392 GCA_013339685.2 Hyalomma asiaticum | reverse complement strand
TTCCTCCGCCTTTTCTCCCCTTTCATGGTCGTTCTGCCTCAACATTGTTGTGAATGAAAATCATTAGCGATTTTGATTCTTTCGTTCTGTGCTATCGTTTGCCTTCCATTTTACGTACGTTTGCATGGCACAGCTGAGCGGCCTACGGATGTCAGTAGTGCGCGCCAGTTACGGCACTCACTGTATTTACGAATGCTAGCCTTCTTTTAAAGGGGAACTCGGGCGGTGTTTTATTTACTATTTTCTCATATCAATGTTTTCTAATGGTGCTGGTAGTCCTGTAACCGCCAAGGGGGTTCAGTTTGCTCAGAAACGCACGAATAATTTAAATAAGCAACTGAAAGTCGTTTTCAAATGGAAACGGAAACGCGTAGATGCTTCGTGGAGTGTGTGCGGTGACGTCACAACGTTCCCATCACCAGAAATGTGAAACTGGCGCCAAAGAAATGCCAGTGGCGAGGTCATCCGACGATATACTGAGTTATGCCAGCTTTTCTGATCTTGACAGCGAGGATTTGAGCGCTGAAGTATCGCCGTTTTGCTTTTGAAAGCCCGCTGGCTGGGGTGGGGAGCGCGGAGGTGATGACGTCAAAAAACAGGGTGGCCCGCGTTAAAATCTGCTAAAAAATTTTAAAGTTCATTTGCAGGAAAACTAAATAGTCTACATCCGTCTGGCTTGATATATTATTACAGTACCGAGGAGAAAACATATTGAAAATTTTATTGAGATCAGTGGACACAGAAAAATTGCCGGTGTTGCCCCTTATATTGCCGGTGTTGCCGGTGTTGCCCCTTTGCCCATTATGCCGGGTTTCGAGTGGCTGCTGAAAAGAAACCGGTAACACATTGGCGGGATGTTTTAGCACTCACATCCAACTACGTCGTCTGCTTATTATTTCTCTTTTCAAATAACTTCCGAAATCAGTAACCACAATGAGGCATGTTGCAGATATTATTTCGCATTGTAAGGCAGTACACCGCTAGCATTCTGAAATGGTAGTTTCTTTAGAAGGTACGTTGCAAACGATACAGTGGACGGTCTTTCCCTGAAACGTAGATTCTGTCGTTTATACGCTACGTTTGGAAACAGCACATCCCACAAACAATTTCACATACGCTATTTTCAAGACCGTTATGCAATGACAAAAGAAATATGGACAGCTTGCACTAAGTGGTGCAAGGCTGGACTAAGAGCGAAGTTTGTGGCCGAGCTACTTTCTTCCGGCTCCTACAAGCTCAACTGAGTCACGTGATTTTTCATGTGACTAGCTGTTACATGGTTATGGCGGGAACCTGTCACGTGACTACGTATTACATGGTTTTGGCGGGAAGGTGTCACGTGGCTAACTGTTAGATCCATGGTCTTGGTGGGAACATGTCACGAGACTAGCTGAGACGTCATGCTAAGCGACTTAGGTCACGTTACCAGGTACAAATTGGTTTGGCGGGCAATGTCCGTTTGAGACATCCTCCTCCTCCTCAATTCCCTTCTCACCCTCACCTCCGTTTCCCACCCCTGTCACTATACTGCACTGGAAAACGGCACCGTACGAATTGTTATTTAGTTTTCTTTTTGCTTGTACTAAGTACGTATTATATGTGTAGTGATGTACCCTTTTGATTTTGCTAATGGCGTTATTCATTTGTAATTACGATTTCTACTAATTACGTTTTTAAATTTCCCACTCCTGCATTCGTCGGCCTGTACTGGCCTGCAGTATTGTGAGATAAATAATAACTAAAATTAAATAAATAAATAATGCCTACGCTATATGCCTTCACCCTCTCCCATTTTTCTCCTCACGCTCACTTTCCATTCCCACCCCCCCTGCTTGCATACCAATCTATGCTATGCTATAAAACGCATCGTTTTTATGTGGGCTGAGGCCATGAGGGCAAGGGAAGAAGTGCGCGCGCAAATGGCGTAATGATAGTTTATTTGTATGTTCGTGGATTCTGACGGACGGCCCAGCTTAAAGAGTTCCGCTCTTGAAATCCTTTCGAATTAGAAAGTGCCTTTAGTAACTTTGCCCAAGCGTCAGAGCTGTTTCAGCATCTAGCTCACAGCACACCCAAGGAAACGGTAAAAAACGATGTGTTGATAGGGTTAAAATGTACTGTGCAAGATTCTGAAATAAGATGCCAGGACACCGACAAGCCCAGACTATCGCAATTTAACCTCAAAGTTTTAACTAAAACGTGACAAAATTGGTCTAAAAATCCCATGTAATTTGTAAGCACTAATTACACCTTTCTGATTTTCTAAATTCACCCATATACAAATCAAACACCGAGTACTAATTCCACCTTTCATTGAAAGATGCCTGTAAGTCCAAGAAAATCTGACGATGAAGCGCGTTTCTTATACCATAGCTACGTATATGCTTAGTTCTTAGAGGAACTACAGCCTCTGTTGATGAGTGTAGAGTTTTACGTCCCAAAACCAGGCTTCGGACATTTCGACCTGGTGGGGGGTTTTAAGGTGCATTGGCATCACAAATATCTAAATATCTAAAACATCTAAACGCATTCGCCGCATCCGGGGTTTGATCCCACGACATTCAGATTAGCAGCCGAGTGCCATAACCACTAGAGCACCGTGGCTGGGCACAGCCTCAGTTGTTACCACCGCACGTACACGAGCACCGTTATACATCCTATATTGTCCTTTCAGTATTCCTCTAGAACAGTCCATCTGCAGAAAAGGACGACCGATTGCTCAACACCGTCGAATAAACAATAAAGTGAGAACAAGCGTCAGCCCGTTTGACCGAGACTTCACTTATTTGACTATCATTACGCTAGCGACCAGCGAATTAGCTTCCTTCTCGACCCCTCCGATTGTATTGGATTGTCAAGAAAATGAAAAAAAAAAAAACCTCTGAAACAATACTCCACAACATCAAATTAGCGCCGTGTAAAGTCTGATATCGCTGCATAATTGTAGCACAGAAAACAATCATTTTAACGCCGGAGTATCTTGGAAAAATGAATTAAATGAAGGTAGGTGTGCACTGCAGTGGACATGCATGTGCGAGCCAGGGATATACGGGTGTGAGCCGCAAGTAAGATAGACAGAAAGAAATGAAATCACGTATGCCTCACATCCGGACTGCATATGGTCGGTGTGAGTCATTCAACGCAGAAATTTGGGCTAGTTGGTGAATGTAGAACTTGTGCATCTTAGCTAGAGCAGCCAGTCTATCCTAGCCAACCAGAGGCCCACCTCAGTCAACCAAGGTGTCCCAATCGCTACGGGCTAGCGCCACTCAAGACACTTCGGCGGACATTGAATGTCCGCCGGCGGACATTGAACAGCTACGCTGTTTTCCAAATTGTTTCATATAATTGCTCAGGCAACATTGCAAAACTGCGTAGCTGGTCTGACGGCTTGGTGGTTCGGTCAACCAAAAGTGTCCCAAACGCTACGGGATAGCGCCATTCAAGACACTTCGGTGGATATTGAATGAGTGCTGGCGGACATTGAGCAGCTACGCTATTTTGTAAATTATTTCATATCATTAATCAGGCAACATTGCAAAACAGTGTAGCTGGTCTGGCGACTTGATGGTTCGGGTAACGTTTTTGACAGGGCACGAATAAAAGGGCGGAAAACGAAGATCTCTTGCATACACATCATTTGAACAGTCGCAGCGTTTTCTAGCCAACAGGTTCCATGAACTGGTTCCCAGAAGCAACACACATGAGCTGCTTAGCTTCCAGGGTGGGAAGTATGTGTTTTGTTTCTGTTGCTTAAGGATCAGTCAGACATGAACGCAAGAAGAAGAAAAGCGATGCAAATATATCCTGGTTTGCAGGATGCAAATATATTTTCGCGTGGAACAAACAGAAGGAAGAAAACTGTAGTGAATCACTCACCTGCGAGGCACATTGTGATCACAATAAATAGTACGTTCATATTGGTTTCTGTGGTAATAAAAAAAAAAAAAGAAAAGGCGCGTCCGAAACACGTTCTAGCCTGCTTGAATCAACCTCCCACTTCGTGCGTTACTCGTGCGAACTGATCGTGCGGTAGAGGCCGGCCATGCATCTGCAGTCTGCAGGGCCAGTCGCTCCTGAAGGAAAGCAATATCTCGAGAACTGAGTGATAAGGGAAAAAAACAATGGGCCGACGATACGGGAAGCGGCGCGTTCGCGTTGAGTCGGTTTTGATAAGCAAGAGCACAAGCGATAAAGCTGGCAACGCGTTCCGGTGGATAAAGACGGGATGTGTGAGTGCTCGTTAGCGAAGAGTAACATGTGACTGACGAGAGTGCCTCAGGATGAATGAGGCATCAAGGGCATCACGTGGTTGGCATAGTAGCCATGTTCAGGAACGATGACCTGCGAGGGTGCTTTCGTTTTTGCGATGGATAGGGTATCGAGCTATAACAATGCGGAATGACGAGTCTCAGAGCCGCTTTCCAAGCCAAATCAATATCCGCGAGAACCTGTGTTGGCTGTTGTGGTGGTAATCATGATGACGATGATGGTGATTCATTTTTGACGGCGCGCACCCACTTAGGTCGATTGGCCAGGACGCTAGCGGCAGAAGTAACGTGCGGAAAGGTGATAGCTTCCTGGTTATGGCAATATTGATCGCCATAAGCTCGAAGATAAATTGAGGGTACTTTTATTTTCGTATTAGGGGTGTTGCGAATGTGGAAATATTTCTCAGAATTTGATGTATGCGGTACAACTCCGCTGCGGTATGTGCAGTGAAGGAATGCATTAGGCAGCTGCCCTTCCATATGTTAAATTCGCACTACCGGGATAGTTTTTATTCAGGAAAATCGTCGCAATAACGATCGGCTGCCCAGTAAGTTTCCTATGTGTTATGACTACAGCGGGCGTTAATCCGCCAAATTTGCGCATAACTTGCAAGGCCCGAAGCTCTTTCCAGCTCCCTCACTGTTTTCGAAAATGGGTAGTGCTTACACCTCCTCTCGCTTCTGCCAAAGAAAGTATGCCCCCCTTCCTCCCCCTCCCTCCTATCTCAGTTTTCGTGGCTCTCGAAGAATGGACAGAATGTCCACACTTCTGGCCCGTTCCCGCTGCCTGTGCTCGTGCCCCACAATACAGGCAGTTTTGCGGTTCCGGCTTCCATGAGTGGTATGTAGCGTTCCGGTTGGTGACCATCCGGATAGGGCCATGGCACCTAAAGGTATCTAATGGTGGTGCACTGACAGAAGATGCCCGAGGCTCTGGAGGCGACACTGATGGAGCTCGCTCGTCGAGGAATTATTGCTCGGCGTTTTCAAATAATGCTGCAAATGCACCCAAAATAGTATAGGTAAACAAGTTTGCCATGGTATTCCCTACTTGCGATATCCTTCTTTTCATTGCGAAACGGGCTTGGTCATAAGGTGTAAATTTTATGGAGTCTTTGTCCATGGTGTGCATTATATATGTACTGAAAGTCCTGCGTTCATAAATTGAAGCAACGTTTTGTGAAATCTGTTATGTGTCCAATCGTTACGACTAGTCAAGGCACTGCAGCGGATGCCGCCTTGCTGCAGTAGATGAGAGCGTTCAGGATGCAGTCCTGTGCATGTCCGTATCAGGTGGTATGCATATGCCTTCTTACGCCCACGTTCTGTAGAATAGGCCGGGTGGTCGTGCAGCTATGGGAGAGAGCCTCAAACACATACCTACCAACCTAAGACCTGCGACCCTGGAGGAGTGGCTGGCGGACTCCTCCCCAGATATCATGAAGGCACTCCTCAGACATTTGAAAACTTCTGGGCCTGTCTGAGGGCTAGGCCTTTTTTTGTATTAGTGGAGCCGGACGTGGGTTCGTTTATTGTTAATAAAGCTGTTCTCTCTCTCTCTCTGCCTTATTCATGGGAACAGCGCACTGCGGACACGTACCAGCTAGTGGTAGGTTATACCAGTTACACGTAGGTATTGCTGCCAGTGTAAGGGCCACCCTGTCCCGAGGCCTCCTCAGCATGACTCCTTCCGCCATATCAAATTGAAGGAGGAGGGAGCAGGCCCGCGGTTAGGTGAGAGAGCGTGCGCCCTGCCGAACAAGATTCCTACGGATGCGGAAGGAGGTTAGGGGTTGAGGTGGGAAGGAAATGGAAGGTGTTGCAGGGTTGCGTGGGCAGGCGAACCTACAGCAGCGTCTGCGTGTAGCTTGAACCATGTTGACCACTGAAGAGGGCCAGCAGGGAAGACGAGGAGACACAAAAACAAACAAGAGAAGCCTAATACATCGCTACTGTGGAGCGTGCCGCTCAAAAGCTCAGTACGAAAACGTGCCTGCTGCAACGCACCAGAGCAGGTAGTGACGGCGTCGCAACCCTCCTATACCATTTTCGGGAAGCGTTCCCGATGTCCTCCACAACAGAGAAGCTTGCCAGGACATCTCGAACTTCAGCGAACTTCCTAGCGCACCCAGACTTCGTCTTCATCGGCGGAGAGGGATGGGCGCCTTACGGAGGAGAGAAGGGCTCCCGCATACTGCACGTACGTACCTACACCGCACACATGCGCAGTCATGACAAGCGTTGAGCAAGTCTGCACACGATGGCTTGTTGCCTGGGATGAACGAACGACTTCCTTGTTCAGAGTTCAAGTACAGTGGCGCCGTTTCAGTTGTAACAGCGGGGAATATGGATTAGGAGGACTGTGTGCCTGCTGGTGGGAAGCAATGTTGTGAGGGTTCGTGGCATGGCCTTGTGACCCGACATCTGACGACACACAAAGGAATGTTTGACGGCACATAAAAGTGGAAAGATGACAACAGACGCTGTCGTCGTCTCTTCTCCTTTGCGAGCCGTCAAAAATTCAGCGATGTTTCCTCTCAAATCAGAGTTGCAACTATGCATTTTCTAATTACAGGCGAAAAATCCGCTAGCTGGCGGCAGTCTGGTTCTCCCGCCGGCATTGGAAAAATAAATTTAATTGGCGATGCTGCGTTTCTTGCCTTTGAACCCTCATTTCGTATCTGACAGAAGTGACCACCTTTGGCAAATAAGAGAAATTACTTTCAAAACAAAGGTCTACCAGTACTCACTTTTCGCGCACGCAGTAACACAGTGGAGTCGGGCTACCACAGGAAATTGCTGATAATTGCACTGAGGGATCTGTCAGGGCATTACCGGCGCATGCATAGCGGTATGAAGTGCTTTTGTTTCCGTTCCACTTTATTACATTTTGTTTTTCACATTTCCGTTACGTTAATTTTATTTCGTCAAATGTCAATTTCTTCGACAATATGTAACTCTGTGTTCCCCCTTTAAAATAATGCTTTCGGGCGCTGCAGCTAATAGCATAAAATAATAGTTACGCATGGAATACCGCTGGAATCAATATTTCGACTTCGATAGGGCTGCAATTGTTGCGGCTTTCTGAATTCTAGCTTCCTTATAGAAGGACTGCCCGTTGGGGGTGCTGCGCAATAACAAGGCGCTGCTAAGAACGTAGTCTTTATACGAACACAGGACAAGACACTTATCACATGATCGCCCTGTCCTGTGTTTGGTATTTAGTTGCGATTTAACCATCATGATCAAGTCTCCTTGTCGGAAAGTAGCCCTCAGATACTTTTCTTATGTGACCACTTCTCATCACTTCAAGCCTGCATATTCCAAACGTCTGTCTCGTTCACCTCGACAGAATTTACTCATATCATATAGAAAGAGAGTTAGCATTCTCACCCATAGTTTGTTGAAAATATCATGAGCGACAGAGGATTGTAATAAAGCCCTTGAAAAAATATCCACATAAAGAGGGACTCAAATTCATTCGTATTATCGGTGAGCGACCAAAAAGAACAGTGATAGCGAGGACAAAAACACTGACGCGCTTTCATTCAAGCGGCACACGTTTGGCGATAGACAACCCGGCGGTCACTGGACATCCTTCCCAGGTGCATTCGACAGCTTCGAGCGCACCTTACTTCGGTCTCGGTTCTCGCCCTTGGGGCGCATGCGTCTGCCGATACGCGCTATCCTGAGGGGCGATCGCATTGCCCACTTGTCGGCCGACAAATCGCGTATCGTATTGGCCGGCAGCAACTTCGTCGTCTCCGGCAGCGTCCACGCCATGGCTCCGGAAATCAACAGGAGCAGCGCCGCAATGGCGTACGCGACGCCCTTCATCTCGCCGGACTTGATTTCGTTCACGAACGGAGCCACGACAGCCCCCATGCGTCCGAACGTGTAACAAAGGCCGAAGCCGGAGCCGCGAACCACGGTGGGATAGAGCTCGGACGAGATGATGAACATGGTGATTGCGAAGACGTCGAACACCAGCAGCCAGGAGACGGTGACGGCGGCGAGGAGTCCTTCGCGAGCGCCGAAGGCGTGGACCCCCGACAGCGCCAGGGCGAGCAGGGACATGGCGAACATGCTGAGGGCGAGAGACCTGCGCCTACCGGCGTACGTAATGAAGGGCACACCCATCATTATGGCCGGCAACCTTAGGACGACCAGGACAGCGCGCGCCAGATGGTTGGTGCGCATCACTTCGCCCGTGCTGAGGTTGTAGACCATGGCGAAAGATACGAAGGAGCAGCAAAAAAGGATCGCCGACCGATGACGCAGGGTCCCACTCATCACCATGTCGGCGACGTGAACACCTGCAATGGCCATTGAAAGGAGTCGCATATCAACTACTATTTAGTTTTTGCTATCGCGATGTAGTCCCTGCGCAGTTATGCCGTAATCTCTTGTTCCTGTTTCTGCGCCGGCTGTGTCTAACAAGGTGCATCCATTTGTATCTTCTTTTATCTAAATCTAGCATTGCTGCCTAGACACGTGTATACTTATGGATATCTGGTGCTACGGGGTGCAAAGCTCGTCCCTGGAAGGGGCTGCACTTCAATCGTTTTTTTTTTCTGTGGCGCTAACTTTAAACGCGACACGGTACCGGCACGAGAGAGCGTGAGCCATGACATTGAACGATTTGGGATGCTTATTGCATTTGACCTGCAGAAGGTGATATCATGAAAGGTGAGCAGCGTAACACGGCCAACAAACCCCCCCCCCCCCCCCCCGCACCCGCAACTAAACAAAGCACAGCAACTCACTTGGCCAAGACTTCAAACACACTCGCTTCCTTGCCCGCGAATGTACAGACACATCTATCCAGCTCTGTTCACATCAATGCGCATCCTTTGCAAGAAAGAGACTGCTGACCTGGGGCCTTCCCCCACCAGACCTCCTAGGGCCGTCGTCAAGTTAAGCCTTCGGGGATTCCTTTTGAATGGGGGCCTGCACGCCCAGCTCCAGGACATTAAACGCACAGAGGAGGTGGCGTCCAGGTACGGTCTAGAAGCCGTCTCGTAATATACCGGCGGTTTTCCGAAATAAAGTTTATACTACTACTACTCTCTGCAGAACATTACATTAGGCGTTGCAGGTTAAGAGCACTTACTCCTACGCTTGCGGTCTCAAAACATAAGAATGTTCCTTTGCATCGCTCACCTGTTCTTTAGGCTCACATTTATTTCATCATATTGTTAACCCTGTCTGGGAGGTCGTTGCAGGGAGGCTCTACGCACAATAACATATTTGAAGAATAATTTAGAATAACATTTGTAACACACGGATTCTTGTAAAATGTACACGGTTACACACGTTTGTAGCTCCTAACATTTGCAACATAACATATGTAACAATGCAATATTTGTAGAAAAAAACACAGTGACGTACAAGAAATCATAGCTATGCAGTTTGTGCAAAACACTTATTTAGACCAGCCTCAAGGTCAGCCAAGGTTTCACTCTGTACGAGATCGTTTGCTAGTTCATTCCACATTGTAATCAACACGCGCTTCGAGTGAATTGTTCATTGAAAAAGTAAGCGCCTTGTGTAGGCAAAGGGAAACAGGTCAACGATTTCTTGGATAGCTTTCAAGCGGGAAGACCCTTTCTTCTACTCGACGACATTCGGCTTTCAAGCAGCCGGTTTCTGTACAAAAGCTATACGTTTTATAGTTATTAGTGGTATTGTGCTTCCGATCGGCCGCATTTGTCGGTTACGTATAGTTATGGCGAGGACACAACTTTTACCCAAATGATTAACTTCATGTGGCATGCTAGGCATATGTAGAATGTTCGTCATTAATATCCGGAGGTCCGGAGATGGTAATATATGGCAAAATATGACATGTTCCTGGTTTGCAGAAACAAGCGGTGTTTTCGTGCTTCACATGAAACCTTAAGAGCTAAACAAACAAGAATTCCTGCGATAGGTAAAAGTCTTTCCAGCAAATAGACAGTATCTTGCAGTATGATGAAGCATGAAGCACCCCGTAATATTGGAGCAGACAGTGCTTCATGCTACCGCAATTAGCACGCCATTTTGATGGGTGGTAGGCGCGCCGTAGTCTGTCCTCTTCACGCGTATGTAGCACCATAATTTGGGGTGGGGGGGGGGACAAAAATCGCGCTATTTCGTGGTTGTTGCACATCATTAAGCGCGGCAGTATAGGGTTGATATCGAGCATCGTCACGCTACACTTCGCAACAAAGCTTTGTTTTCCTACTTTCGTCCTTTCGGGAACATTAATTTAGCGCGGCTAGAATATCCACACATAGAAATCATGGTAACTCAAACGGAAACTTCTTGCTGCAAAATATCGGTACATACCATGTTCCTGTAAGAGGACATCATGAGCTCCCGTTTCAGGCTGTTCCTGCTGCCTCTTGATTTCCGCCTTCAGCTCGGAGAGGCGTTTTCTGAAAACATCGGGCTCGACCTTGTTCATTCGCGCCGCCCAGGAGAGCACACTCTCAGCGCGCCGCATGTTGGAGACAGCAAGAAGCCAGCAGGGGGACTCCCCCATAAAGTAAACCGAAATAATCATAATACTTGTTGGCACTATGTAACCCAGTTGGGCTATTTGCCAAGTTGGGGCCAGATTGTAGATGAGCTCGACGTAGACTGCTGATGTGAGCGAGGCACCGGCTTCGGCGAGGCTGCAGAAAAGGGCTCGGTGTGGTGTGTCGGTGACTTCGAAGAGCGTGACGACTGACGTGACGACGACACTGGCGCTGGCCGCGGATATGAAGGCGCGAAGAGTGGCGAACATCATGAGAGACCCGGAGAATGCGAGCGAAACTCCGGATAAGACAAGAACAAAGAGCGAGATTCGTAGCACGGGACGGCGTCCGATGTTGTCTGCGGCAATCCCTGCTGTCGCAGCTCCCAAAATGCCTCCCGACATATAGGACGCAGTCAGCAGGGTCATAATCCAGCTCCGTTCGCAGACTAGGTCCCACTCGTTGATGACAGAGTACGCTCCAAAGTCCGTGTCCACTACTTCGTCGTATTCCCAACCAGCGTCGCAGGGAATCGCTGTGCGGTTTTCGACGCCATTCGTGTCTGACAGCGTGTACGGAGGCTCGTACCGCAAGCATTCACTGCGTGTTTTGCCATCTGCCTCGAGCGGAATGCTGGTGTTCTTCCACGTGGTCTTAGGTATGTCGGAGTATTCTGGTGGCAATCTGCACCAGTGACCGACGGGACGCGCCAGGCCAGCGTTTGCCAAGCCATGGGTGATGGTTGAGAAGAAGGCCAGTGTAGCGCAAAGAAGAACGACCCTCTGGAATCTACCGTGACCGAAAATGAGGATATGGTCCAGTGGAGACGTTAATACCGTAGTACATGTGGCCGTGGCAGCACCGGGTTCTAGCGGACCTTCAGGGGACATTGGCGACGTTGGCAGAGTTATTGGTTGAGCACTGGGCTCAGCGTCGGGCTGGCCATCAGGTTGAACATCAGGCTGAACACCGGGCTGGGAATCGGGCTGGCCATCACGTTGGACATCAGGCTGAACACCGGGCTGGGCATCGGGCTCGGCGTCTGGTTTAGCCTCCGCCTGGGCGTCAGGCTGAGCATTCGGTTGAACGCTGGGCTGAGCGCTGGGTTGAGTATCGGCCGAAGCACTGAGCTGAGTAACGGTCTGTGCGACGGGCTGAGCTCCAGGCTCTAGGATGGGCTGAGCGCTGGGCTTGCAACTGACCTGAGTGTCGGACTGAACTCCATGCTCTGCAACGGGCTGAGTTCCCGGCTGTGAGACCGTCGTAGTTGCAACCGATTGGCTGACGGACTTCTTGGTCGAGCGACGGCTTCGCCGCGACGCCTTGGTTTCTCCTTCCATGTTGGCCGTTTAATATTGAAGATCCGACACTTCTCACAATTCTAGAAACCTATAACAACTACTGCGGACACCTTTTGCATTCAGACGACCTCGTAGTTGCTGTTGCTGTGGCCTTTAGAAGTGGCACGTCGCAATTGCTTGCTTGTACCGCGAGCAGCCTTCTACTTCTTCGACTTCGCTCTCAGAGATAAAGCACGCGCACATTTCCTCTAAAGCCCGCGTAAAAAAGTCCCAGGCCGGCACAGAGGTCGAGGCACAGTGGTTGGTTCGTTGGTTAGTTGGTTGGTTGATTGGTCCTTGGAAACCTTGGAACAACTCGCCAAGGAGGAGCGGCGATGAAAGGAAAGGAGATTTGTATTTAAGATGAGTACTAATACACAAGACAAAAAAAAAGTGAGGGCCATAATGTGAAATTAGTAGGGCAGCGTAAGTTAGGTTTTGTTGCGCGCTTTTTCATTCATCTTTCTCACTCTATTACTTTTTTTTTTTTCAAATATTACAACTTCGTCCATTGCGCCAAGGTATCCAAGGGCCAACCAACCCTTTTTCATTGTCTTCTATGGGTCTATAGATAGGAGATGACATTAACCGCGTTTGTTGCGGCCGTAGGGTCTTGATTGATTTGCCTTTTCGTTTAATACAGTATTCTGCAGCTGTTTAACTGCTACAAAAAAGAAAAAAAAAAGGTGTCGGAACTTTCTTCTGAAATGCTGGACTTAGCAGAAGCGGCTTTTTCATCATTTAGACTCTGCTGTGAAATTAAGCCGAATGGTTCTACACGAGAATGAATACTAGCGGAATAGAATGTGAAACTGCGCTCTCATCTCCTTTTACAGCGTAAGCTTTGTCTGCTCGTTAAAATGATTTAAATTTTGGCGATGGTATACGCCACCACAGCCGGTACCACAGCCGGACTGCATCATATATACATGTATGACACTTGGAGAAGCGAGCAAGTCACAAACCATGGCTTACTTCTACGGATTCCTTAATAAAGCATTCTCTTTCTCCAAAGATATAGAATGATGTAATGTAATGGGGCATAGTAATGCGTCTAAAGCGTCTCTTTTGCTATATTATGCGGCCCACATACTTACTGCACAGTTGTTGGCTTTCTGGCACAGGTTGACCGGACCGCACCTAAACGGCTGAAGATGGGGACTAGTTTACCGAAACTGGAGTGATACCTAAGGTACGAGCTTAAACGATGCTCTCTTCCAGTCAGGAACGAAAGCTGAGGAGTGTCCGTGCCAATTATGTCGTGTTTTGTTGAAAGTGGAGCGGGCGCCTTCAAGATGTACTCAGAAACCGAACTGCAAGCTCCCTCCTAGATATAATGCAATAATATTCGGCTGGCATTTTCAGTAGTAGCCTCCATGATTGATCGACGGTACAGGCTATCTATCTATCTATCTATCTATCTATCTATCTATCTATCTATCTATCTATCTATCTATCTATCTATCTATCTATCTATCTATCTATCTATCTATCTATCTATCTATCTATCCGCCTGCGTCACTGCGCTTTCCTAGTTTTATGTAAACACAAATGAAGGAGTAGGTGTCGCCATTTACGGTGACGGATACCGCTTTCGCGTAAATGCTTTTACATCACAGCAATATAAATACGCTTCCGATGGCATAACGCCTGTCACGCTCCTGATGGTATAACTGCTCCGCAAATGCGCGAGTAATTTTTAATAAGCAATAAATCGCAAACGTTGTTATTTTTTCTAATATGTATACTTCAGCTGTATATTCATGCTCTAATGTAGTACCGCTCTAATGTAGAGGTAGTACCGTCATGCTCTAATGTAGAGGTAGTACCGTCATCTAAGAACGATGGAGCGAAACCGTAAATTGGGGTGCTTATCGCACCGGCACTTAGCCCATCAGTAGTCTCAACGCCCCTATGCCTCTATCCCAGTGAGGCTTCGGCCTTAAACCAAGTTTTGGAACTTCATAAAACAGTCTAAATAATTCGATCGCATTATGAAAGGCTCTCTGAAAGTGGCTTGTATGGTAAATTTCCATGCCTGTAACGTCTCCAGAAAAGGTCATATGCCGTACCTACAAGTATACGGGCAGCTCTGCGCAAGAAATAATGGATTCTTCTGGAATGCCTTTCCGCAGGGAATCGTGACTGAGAGCGATACATTATTCTAAATACGTCCTCAACGTTCTGCTACGCTAAACGCATCCCCAAGAGCTCCCAAGGGAGTCTCTGTACTATTTAAAGTCGGCGGGACAGCGTCCCTTCGGATAAAACGTTGTGCCTTTGAATGTCTTCCCTGGATTGCCAAGAAGTCCACTTATGCCACTAGCCGCGACCTGCGCAATTCAGCCAACCCCACTGGTAAAACGTAAATGGAAGCACGATATAGCACTGCGAAGATGATTCACTTAATAAACTTATTTGTTTTTGTTAAATGTCTTCGTTGTATGACAGTTTATAATGCTTAAGAAAAATGTTCACCCATCAAGTGCTTTCTTGTTTTTTTTTCGAGTGGTCATTCTCGCGAAGCTTCTCGTGACTCGGCACCGGACGCGTAGGACGATACAAACAGCGCATTCGTGCCGAGTCACAAGGAACTTTGCGAAAATGACTGCGTTTGAGAAAATGGTCGCTGAATAACGCTGACGATACGTTACTCCCCCGTGCGATATTTGTGGGTATGAACGGTTGGCCCTATGGGAGTAACCGCTGGTCTGAAAAGCGCAAGTGAAGGGATAAACATTCAGTCTCTGCAGGAGTATGAGGAAGGATCAATTGTTGGTCCCCTCGAACTTGCTGGGGACTACAACAGTTTGTCCCCTGACGTTTACTCCCCAAGGGACGAATTGTTCATCTTTTAGGCTGTGGCAAGTCACTTACCCCCACCCCCCACCCCCTTCCCGTTTCCCGCCGCCGCCCAAGGGTGAACCCCACTACCTTTTTCCGTCTTGTTTGGCGCAGACTGATATGCTCTGTGCAGTGTGTGCTATGACGTCACAGTCGCCCCGCCATTAGCAATATGGAGCTGGTGTCAGAAAAATGAAAGAGGCGATGCAATCCGGCGATATATTGCAGATTCTCTGAATTAAGAAGCGGTGATTTGAGCGCTAGAAGTACCATCTTTTCGCTATAGACCGCCCGCATACTCGCTCGGGTAGGCAGCTTTGAAAGTAACGACTTCAAAAACACAGGGTGGGCCGCATGGGAATCCTCTAAAAAATTTAAAAATTCATTTCCAGGAAAACTAAGTGACTTGCAACTGTCTGGCTTGGTATATATTATTACATTGCCGAGGAGAACATGCATTGAGAATTTCATTGAGATTCTCGGACACTGAAACACCGCCGGAGTTGCCCTTGAAGGCACCTCAGAGCTGTCTACGTGCCTGGTAAGGCCACGATATACAGAAAACCACCAAATTTGCAGAACGACCTGCGTCATACTCGTACCGTTTGGCTCAATGCCGAATAGTTCGCCGCAGGCAAATTCGTTGTTGTTTCCTGAACACATGGGGCTCACACCAACTGTGCGGGTTTGACCAGGAATTGGGTGATAGAAAATTGTCCAGAACTTAGGACGCGATTTTTAAAGGGTGTAAAGGCGAATGAAAGGAGGTATTAAAGGAGGTATTTAAAGCGTGATGCATTGCTGAGGGGGAAAAAAACGGTATGAAATAAAGACATAAATTCCCACAATGCGTGGGGATATGCGGAATTTTCGTCTGTTGCTCTCGACCTAATGTTGCCAACGCCAGGTCTCTACTACGTGATAGTGATTATGTGAGGCCTTCATTGACAAAGACTATCGATACTAACCCACTGATAAACACAGCGGGGCCGCACATTTCAGCTTCGCTGGTTTTTCCACCTCTACCGGGTCTACAGGCGATAAATTTTCTGGCCGAGAAATCCGCGTTTTAAAGGACGCTAAAGTGAAAAGCAATTTTTTAATATTAGTGGGTTAGCTTTTCACAATGCCAAAGACACTAACCTTGCGAGGAGAAGACCCACTGTAAGCTAGAGAATGTACGAAAAGAAAATACGTTGCTTTGAAGTTCCAGCACTAATACGCATGACTCCACAGATGTTTTACGGCTTCTCCTAAGGCCTGCATAACCGTCTATCGCTAAGAAAGATATATATTATGTTATAAGAAACCCAGAGACTTAACACAGGGTGTCGCAGAACATCTGATGGATCAAATTTGGAAGGAATGAGAAAAATAGAAATTGGCCTTCTGACGTCACAAGGCCGAAGTTCCGGCATGAATTTCAAGACTAAATCTTTGACATTCATTTTCTCTCGGAATATTGAACATCAAACGCGAAATGAACGACAATCTATTTCTCGAAATATCAGTTACCATTCCAAACCGCTTCACCTTTTCTCTGTAGTGCCCCTTTAAAGTAAGCGGCACGCAGCAACGCATGGTTATTATCACCATTACATTGTATGCACGAGGCTCGAGGTCGAAGAAGAAGAAGAAACTTGCTGCCGCGCGGAAGCACGCAGAGAACGCTGCGAGATCAGGCGATCGGCATCTTCAATTTAAACTACCACTTACGACTCGTTCGACTGGGACAGACCATTTCTCCAGGCAGCCAGAAGCAGTGTGCGCCATGCGTCGCCTTCTTAGCACGATGAGCACGGTCAGGTACGTTCAGAGCAGCTGTCGGGCGATGTGGCCGAATGGACTTAATTAGTGACGTTTCACGTTCCAGAACCACGATACAATTATGAGGCTCGCTGTAGCGTAGTCAGTCAGACAGAGAACTTTATTGAAATGTCCTGCGATTGGTGGGACGGGCAAAAGGTCCTGCCTAAGTAGCGGCCAGGGGTTCTTGAGCCCTGGCGGCTTCTTCGGGCCGCTGGACAGCCCAGTACAGATCAGCATGGGCAGAGCTGAGCAACACAGCTTCCCAGCATGCACGGAGGCGATGGCGGCGATGACGTGTGACATCGCCGGGTTCGTAGCATAATGCTCTGGAAATTTCGATCAGCCTGGCTTCTTTTTGCGTCTCTGAAAACGTACAGCACACAGGGCTTTAATGTTTTCACACCCGTTGAAAGTTCGACCGCCGTGGTCGGATTCAACTATAACCTTGGTCAAGATCGTTACTGGTTTGGGTACTCGCCGCGGTGGTTTCGACCATCGCGAAAAGGGGTAGGGGGGGTGGGGTGTCGAGGTAATACGGCAGGAATTTGTAAGGTAATATGGCGAGGAATTTGTAAGGTGTTCAGCAAGCAGCTTCCAGTAGTAACGGCGTGGATATTTCGGTAGTTGTTTATGAAATATAGATTATTTTACTGACAGAGAAGCAATGAGGCAGGCCTAGCCTTTTAAGTTGCACTTCCTGAAGCGCAAAACAATATCCATGTAGATTTGTTCGTGCTCGATGCCGATTTCCATTTTTGTCTGTAGGAATGCACACTTGCCCATAGGTTTCAATAAGCGTAATATTGAAGACGCCCCATGTTGGAGTGCGGATGAAATGCATTTTCTTAGACGAAAACGTGAAAGAAAATGATAAACTAGTACAAGAAATCATAGTCGTCCCAAAGCACAAGCATATACGAGGATCAAGCTAAGAAGGAAGCTGGCCATTTATAAATTGTAGGAAATAGGTGTAATACACGGTACTGTATGAATTTATTTTCTTCGTGTCTTTTGGAATGTATCAATAGGTTTTCAAGTAATATGAACTACTACCAGAATGTTTCTCACACACGATCATGATGAGTGCTATGCCCATTGAATTCAGTTGCGTGTGTGTTTGCTTGCAGCTCGTCAAGCACGCGCCGACCGTTGAAGTACGTCGTGGATGAAACGAATTCGACGGTTGACGTCGCAGGTGGCTCTTTGTAAGTCGACGCGAGTTTGTATTTCGTGTTGCTAACCGACGCAGTATGAGGATGCGCAATTTATGATTATGTCGCGATTTGTTTGCTTGCTATGTTTACTTGCTATCCATCGCACGCAATGTGCGAATAAACGTCACGCGAGAGAGCCGGATCGGTTTCGTTGTACTTTCCAACGGCATAGCTTAACCAGCATGGACACTATGCTTACGAATAAAATTTGGTTGCTTAGCGAGGACGCTGCCTCTGATCTGGCAAACCCCTGGGCGTATTCGTTTTATGAGTTCCGCACGGCTCCGTACTGCACCGGACGCCTGCTGCGCATTTGTTTTTCACGGGGACCTCACAGAAGACCCGCCCACTTGCAGGCCAGGAGACTTTTTAATCACGTGATAACGGCGTCATATCTGTCGGCGAGGCGTCCACGGGCCGCCCGGGACTTGGTAAATTGGAAACGCTCACTGGCTCTTGCAAACGCTTACGTTTCGTGCGCTGACATCGCACAGTACACGAGCCTCCAGAATTTTCGCCTCCATTGGAAATGCAACCGCCGCGGCCGACTTTGTACCCAAGTCCCTTGGCCAAAGTCCGCACTCAAGCGCCATAACGATGAGGCTACTGCAGCAGACATCGCGTTTGCATGGTCAAGCGCACTACGAACCTTTACGCCAGGGGGGAAAGCTGTAGCGTAGCTCAGACTGAGCAAGAAGTAAAGAGAAGATGCAAAGAAGGAAATGACAGGCAACAGGATTAGCGCTACTCTGTTTCCTGTCATTTCCTTATTTATATCTTCCCTGTTCTTCTTGCTCAATCTGAGCTGTGCTACAGAGTTCTCGCAGCACCAACTTGATGAGTTTGCTGTGCTTTTCGCCAAGGCCTCCTTCCGCACATACAAAAATGGAGCAAGGGGTTGGTTGCCAGAGAGCTCCCTCTTGCCTGATGAAAATTTTCTTTTTAGTGCGCCGTATTTCTAAACATTTATTCTACATCAAAGTATATCCGAGAGCGCCATCGTGAAAGCGGACATAGTGCGGCTGATTAGTCTACAAGGCGTTGTAATAAGTAGCACAAACACGGGTTTCGTGTGTGCGAATGTAATCTGCTTTCATAACGATGTCTGCATGCTTGGAACCGCCTTTTATATTCTGAACCTCTTTAAGGCACGCGAAGTCAAACTTCTGCGGTTGTGCTTATGTATTAATCTGGACACCGTGCTAATTAGTCACGTCGCCGCGTTCCGCCTTAAAGAGGTCTTGAATGGTCGGGGAAGTTTCATCAGGGCTATAAGGGCAATAAAGGTTGAGCTGGTGGGACGTTCAACAATGTCGAGGATTTCGACTGTGTTCTGTGTTTACAAATTTTAATTAACGATAAGCCGTCGTGAAGACGAGGCATGGTTTGTTGAGCCTTTGTTGTTCAACCAACCGAGGGTATTTATGACGCCGACTCAAGAAAGAGAAAAAGAGATACGTCATTTTTGTGCTTGTTTCTGTGGTCGGCGCCGTTCTTTTCATCTTTATCATGAGGCCTCCAGACCAGACAGGATTCCACTAAGACCTCGGCTTAAGGCGTTCTGTGTACCACAGGATGTACCGCCATGGCGGACACCATGGAGATTGCCGATCTCTCATTTGTACAAAAGCACTGATGGATGCTGAGGTTATACCAGCTACTATCTGGATGACGGGGAATTACTGAATTCGCTGGATGTTTTTTCCCTGTGAATCTACGGACTTTAGGGGAGCTGCTTGTAAGCGCGAACTTTCTTTGCTCCTTAACAGCGGGTGAGAGTCCCTTGTAACAAGGAGAGTGTAGGGCCTTGCTGAAGCAACAACAACACCAAAAGAAGTAAACTTGCAGTATATGAAGGCGCATTTGGAGCAGACAAACCTTTTTCTATTAGAGCGAGAGGCTTAGCGGCTGAGTATAGGCCTCCCAAGTATGTCGCAATCCTGTGTTGTACATGGAAGCACAAATTAAATCCTAAGTTATGAGCTGACCGTACGTTCTTGACGTTATGAATCTCCCTCAAACGAAATCAAATAAGTTTCATCTCTGATGCAGATTAACTTTTTCTGTGAACTGGCGCAGGTTTCTCATTACGCAAATTGTATTTCTTCAAACTTTACTCGATTCTTGACAAATCTGCGAAGAACTTCCCATCGTTACGCAGCACAATCCTCGGGAAATTCTTCTAATTTATGCTAAATTATTACTAGAGAGCATCCTAAATGGATTGTTACAAAATCACCTAACTACTGTACCAACAAACGTTGTTGGTTATTGCGACAGGCGCATCGCAAGGTAAGGAAAGCACTGGAGCCGGAATATCTTGCAAAGAACACGACCGCGCTTTTTCATTGCGACTGCCTGATTTAATTTCTTTCTCGCCGAATCAATGCAATAATACGGACTTTACCTGAAATAAATCCTACAGTTGCAGCGGTTGCTATTGCTACTGATTCATTGTCTGTGTGCTCCTCTTTGCCTGCGCCTGGAGATTCGCATGTAATAAAGCTCTTCAAAAAACTGGGCCCTGCTCACAAAAAATGTGTTCACTTAATCTGGGTACCTGGCCACTAATGTATGCTTTTAAATAAATCTACTGATTTGCTGGCAAATGCCTCGCTCCATGCGCCTAAATTCGGGTCCTTCCACCGACAACTTGGTTACCGGCGGCTAGATTTCGCGCGATTACAATCGGAAAAGAATTGTCAAAGAGCCAATATTTATGGCTTCTTCGATTACAAAGGCCTTTCGCTCCCCTGGCGTAGTGAATTATGCAGCACAGCGATGATGGATGTTGCCATCACAAAGTTACGCTGCCAAATACCTCCGTGAATTTTTATTAAGTAAGGTTTGGTTGATTCCTCACTACGCCCCTTTTGTAATGAGGAGGAAACAATTCACCACTTTTTTCTATCTTGTAGTCGCTTCAAAGTTCAGAGAAAAAGAATTCCAGAACCCGCTATTGATAACCTAGGCTTGAAGTTTAACGAAATGAGCAATATTTCGTTTCGAGAGATTACTTTGGAGTAAAGACACGGGGATATATATATATATATTTTGCAGTAGTGAAATCCTTAGCAGAAATTAAGAGAATTGCATCTTAATTTATATCAGATGTACCTTTCAAACTGCGGTCAAACTGGGTATGGAAAAACCGCGTATGCAAAAACCGCGTATGGAAAACTAATCGAGAAGTCAATTAGGTCATTTCCAACCGCCTCCATTGGGTACATGCTGCAGTCTTTAGAGGAGAGGAAGAAGGTAAATCTGTGATGACGTGAGATTCACAGGCTATGGAGCACGTTGACATGTTTTTTGTGGCACCCTTTTTAGTCCCATGCCGATATGCTGCAGTTTTGCTTCCAACAACCAACATTCTTTGTGAATACGTGAATATAAGAGGCATTTTCCCCAGCTCTATGACAATATTCTGACGCATACTGGTTCGTCTGTCACTCGATTTAACACCATGAACGGTTTTCGACGGGGCTAAAACATGGCATGCATCTTGTTGCTGCGTAGTTTTCGGCTATGGGAGTTGTCTGATCAAAACAAGCCTTCCTGTTAACATTCTGGCTCAAAGCAGCGATGTTCCATGTTTCATCATAGAATCCGTATAACTAATGGTAGGCATGATTGGCGGAAAGAGCTCAGGACTTGCACGCAATAACGTATCGGAGGAGGTTTACGAACGCCTGAAGGCTTGCTCGCTTGCTCGTGGGCGTGCTAAAATAGACTGCAAAGAATTAAAGCAGCTTCAAATCCTTCTTTCGCAGGGGAGACACAGGCGACAGCGCGGACTACCTTGTCATTTGCGCTGTTATAATTACTGCTGGTAAGTGGCTTTACTTGTAAGACACATTGCGTGTTCTTGCGGCGAAACGCTTACACATTGCTCCGCTAATCGGACACTCAGTTACAGTCTGCACCGTGCTTAGTCCATAACGGAATGGGCAAACAGAGCAGTGAAACCCATGATTATTGTTGATTAGCTTACTAATTCTATGGCCGCAGCAAATGATTATAGCGAACTAAATACCAACCTCGGATGGTCTCGCTCCATCGACTTCGTTGTAACCAAACCGGACACTCAGTTACAGTCTGCACCATGCTTAGTCCATAACGGAATGGGAAACCGAGCAGTGGCACCTATGATTATTGTTGATTGGCTGACTAATTCTATGGCCGCAACAATTGATTATAGCCAATTAAATACGAACCTTGGGTAGTCTCGCTCCACCGACTTCTTTATAACGAGACCGAAAATGCTAGAGCTGCCGAGATACCGGTTGCAACACATAAATATTTGGTTCAATCGAGGCTCAAAAGTAGTTAGGTAGATTAAAAGGAAAATAAATATTTAAGGGAAATCAACAACTACATATCTTTTCTTTCTTCTTTTTTTGAAGTTGCATAGATTTTGTCGTGTAGCGCAAAAAAAAAAAAAAAGAGCGTTCGCGACTGGTTGAACTGCCTGCAGGGGTATGAGAAGATACACGGGGAAACTCTTGACGAAGGAAAACTGCGGGGTAACGTGTGTTTGTAGCCATGATTTACACACGAGCCAGATTGCCGAGGTTTGAGGGGACTCTGTATTGTTACAACGAATATCGGACATAATGGACCAATTTATGGTCCCGCTACCACTTTGGTATAACGGGGTTCGACTGTACCCTTTTCACTCGATCTCAATGAACATGGTAGAGCTGTTTCACAAACGCTGCTTTTTCCCCTTTTTCGTTGCTGTCCAAACACAGTGGCGCTGAAAAGGGCACAGCGTCAGATCCACGTGCCTTACACCGTATTCATGTTGGTCGCCGGTGCGTGGTTCTCCTACCAAGACCTGGAAACCCAGGGCATCGGCACCCTGTCCACTTGGTTGCGCAACATCAAGTTCCACGTCCTCATGGTGTTCGTGCCTGCGGCCACTGTCTACGCTACGCAGGGCATCAACCACTTCATCTTTCGCAGGTGGGTGCTGGGCCGAAGTACGGAGTGTTATGATAACAGCCGGGAATTGTACCTGTGGCGACTAGAATGTGATTATGAGGCACCCCAAAGGAGGGAGGCCACTCCAAATTGCTTCATAACTGAGAGATGGTCGGGTTGCTGAACTGAAACTTTCTGTATGGCCTTTACCGTCATTCCATATGTTTGTAAGATACATACGTGGTAAAATATGTCAAATATACGACTATTATATAGATCATATAGATACAACATACGGAACGAAATGGCATTGTCGGAATACGGAACGGAACGTGTCAGCTGGGATGCTCATTCGAACAAAAAGAAAAAAAAAGACAAAATAAGACCAGCAAGAATCTAGGTGCGTGAATGTTTCTTCGCAGCTGCCGTGGCTGGGTCGAGTTCAGAAGGGCGTCACCTTACCTGCTGACCTAGCTACACGTCATGCTAAGGCACAGAGCTGCTGTACGAGCCATCTATTCGCCTTACGAGAAAAAAAAAAGAAGACACTGCGTATACACTATGACGATGATTTTCAGCACGGCATTGTTCTTGATTGGTTATTTCTTAGAGCAGTGATGTACACCTGCTTCTGAGTGAGGGTTAACTCGGTGACAATCAGCGTTGTGAAGACGCACTAGGCCTGTACGAGCACGAACCATGCTCTTGTGGAAACCATAGCACTTGTGCGAAACGCGCTAAGTTGGTTAAGGTGCTTGTATGCACGCGAGATATCCCGCAAAGTGTCCTATTCTGACGAGTTGACCGCGCCTCTGCGGCGTAGTGATCAAAGCATCGGCCCTATGTACTATAGAACTCAAATACAGCTGTGAAGGGATATTGTCTCGACCAGTAAGAAACCAGGCCATAAAGGCCAGCCTTTGGTCAATAATGCGAGCGGGGACCACAATTACTCTGGGGAAGACAGATCTGGCAAGTCTGGACACTGAATGTGCAGTCTTCCGTTGTCGCACCATGTCTCCATGTGCCCTAAAAACGACGGTCTTTGGCGATGTCGGCGACGTCGCCAAAGTGTCTCCATTTGCGCGGGCTGATTTGCTCCTTGAGGAAGGGAGGCAAGTGCCCGCTTCGTCCTTCCACACGCGAGAGGGTACCACGCAAGGCGCTCCTTTAGCGGCCGTCTCAGGATGCGGTCCCTGCTTGTCCACGTTGTGACAATATTTAACATGTTTGACTCCAAGCAAACCGCGCGGCAGGATGGGAGACAAGGAAATAGGCGAGACCGACGAGTGCAGACTTGTGAGCGAGTTGGGCGCGACGGCTGATGGCGAAAAGAATACAGGGCGATAGGCACCCAAGGATGAAGCGAGACGTCGCAATGGAGCGCTTAACATTGCAGTCTGTAGCACCATCTCTGTGAGCCTCTGGCACTGCATTCTAGTAGCGTTGGAACAGATGTATTGAGTATGCGACATTAGAACGGGAAGCGAAGAAACAGTGCCATGTTCAACATAAGGAAGGCTTCGAAAATTTCGACCCCCTTCGCTTTCTTAAAGAATATCTAGTCTCGGTACGTAGGCCTGTAGCCTTTAGCATCCATCAAAATACCATACCGCCGCGGCCGCAATCAGGCCCACCATTTCTGGGCCAGCAGCCGGACACCGTATCCCTTGTACCGCCGTTACGGCACCCCGTCAGTGCAGCAGGTCATAGCGAAGCCAGCGAGATTTGATCCGGGCTCTTCGGCCGTCTCTTCGTGCAAGGTCGAGTTAGAGCGAGGAAGAAGATCCACCGCATGTGATGCTTCAGCGCGAGACGCGCCATGGCGAAATGAAAACGCATCAAGCGATTCTAAGCGGCAGTTTCGGGTGCTGGAAAATACGTACTGACACACTGTTCAACCTGCCATTCATGGGGACGTGATTTGCATTAAACTGTGCTTCGGTGCTAAAGATGTCACGCTCGAATCACGCAGGCAAATTCTAACATTTAACTTTATTACTCGTTGTTTCGTATTTCTTTTGAAGATTTCTTTCGCTCCGTAGTTTTAGTTTGGCGACAGCGTTTGGGATTATCAGCAGCGTAAGACGTTCAATGTGACTGATGATGCACCGCACAAAGGTGTCCTCCAAATAACTCGCTTAACTATGAAATTGAAATATGAAATTATGAAGTGAGACCCCTCAGCGAAATAGCAAAATTAGTGGCCATTATAATAGCTCACCGTAATGTCGGCGTTCTTTAGCGTGTTTCTTAAGATTGATTATTTGCCCTTGCATACCCACTATGGTGACCACTGCTGCTAGTTTTCATTATGACACAGTTGCCTACTATGTTATCATTAAAAAAAATGAAATATGGCTTACGTCCCCTAACTCACACACAACTCGCTTGCCTATGCACAGCCTTTTTCATTGATAGTATACGCCGCGTAATGCTGTTTGTTGAAGGGAGAGCTTTTGGCGCGTGGGAACTTGCACGGTTGACGTCGACGCTCCATTTGAAGCGTTGCTCTCTCGAGAAAAAATTGTGCGTTTGTCGCTTCATCCAGGCTGTTCACGCGCCACTACCTTTACAAATGAATGTCTGTTGTTTGTTTCCGTGCACTGCGAGACTAATTGGTACAAGGTAAACGAGAAGCACGTGCATACACGAGAAGTATCTATAGTTGCATCACCATAAGCTTTTAAAGAGCTCACTGGACTTGTATAACCTTGCTTACATAGCTGAGGACATTGAAAATGTCGAGGGGTCTTTAGCTCAGAAATATGAAGGCTCCAAGAACTTCCGTAGTCGAACTCGAGACCTGGTGGTTTGAACCCGGTGCCCTCCACTACGGCGTCTCTCATAATCAGAGCTGGTTTTGGGACGTAAAACCCCTGAAAAAAAAAGCGTTTAGCGCCACACGACAGCAGGATGCTAAGAAATTCTTGACCTTGTTCACTGACCATAAGATAAACCAATTGCGATGCTTTCAGATGCCACAGGGAAATCCTGGTGTTCGCCGTCGGCACCCTCGCCATCAGCACAGTTGTTTCGGCCTTGTACGCGTACAGCTTCCTGGGTCCCATGAACATCAACGACTGCCTGCTCTTCGGTATCCTGCTCTGCTCTAACGAGCGACTGCCCATGGCCGACGAGTTGTTCGAGGAAGGCCGATACCCCATCTTGACGACCATGGTGCAAGCCGAATCTGTCCTCAACAACCTCTTCGTATGGTCTGTCCTGGACGTCATCGAGGCTGACGTATGTGTACACTGACTAAATGGAAGCGTAGACCAGCATTACAGCCAAGCGCCCAGTTATACTCTCTCTGATAAGCCCACGGAAGGTACGACAGGAAAGCAGGGAATAGCCCAACTGAAACGTTCCGTATGGTCGTTCCAATAATTCCATATGTTTCCGTAAGGCTCATATGGAAAAATATGGAATATATACGGCAAGTATATGAAAACTTATGGACTTCGTATGCAAAATATGGAATTATTGGAATACGGAAAAGGACTTTTTTAGTATTCTTGTAGGGAGCGCTTCGAATTTAGCAATGCCCTACGAATACAGTCCGAGAGCTCAAACCTCCTTTTACAAAAATGCCGGTGCGCTAGCGCACGTGAGAAATTTTAGGCTTTACTGGGTGCTCTTTCATTGTAATGCTTGGCTTTTGATCCACAGGGCGGTATCATTTCCGATGGAGGCGAAAGTGCTATCGAAAAGGCTGAAGTGCTTTGAGCGACGTGTACAGAGTTATCTCGTTACCTTAAGAAGCCGAGCCTTTCAAAATGCATATAACAGACTACCTGTCAGTCACGCGCATGCGCACGTTTATTTCCTAGCTAGTGCACTCAGCAATGCAAACAATGGCTTAGTAGCCTCATACCTTCCCACAGACATCGAAGCTCTCCGTAGGAGTGATTCTATTTTCTTTTTACGCGTTTTCACCTTTGCCAAGAGTATTATTCTCACAAGATTGGCGCTACTGGCATGTGAGATTGTGACCTACTAGCACTAGAAGAATCGATTTTTATGTTTATCTCTAAGGAGCAAATGGGGCGAGATCTCTTCAGCAAATCCACCTCACCTCATCAGCATGCATGCGAGACCAGATACGAAAGAACAACTCAGGGATCAACTTAGATGATTAAACTGTATTTGACAGTACGGTATAGAAACGCAATTCGCAGGAACATCAAGGTCTGGCGACGATGCTCAACCACTTAATTCTGTCGCACGTTGTCGGCGCCTTGGGCGGCGTCGTGATGGGCGCCCTGGCCATATGGTCACTGCGCGTGGCCCCTCAGAGCCAGAGCAGCAACACGTACATGCACATTTGCCTGACGTACGCCACCTTCTGCCTGCTCGAGGTGATGGGCACCTCTGGCGTGGACGGCGTGGTGGCCTTCACCCTGATCACCACGTCGCACCGCCTGGTCGCCTGCACGAGCTCGAGGGCCTGCTGCACAGGTACTGGTCCGCCATCTACGACGT
>JABSTT010003713.1:0-25454 GCA_013339685.2 Hyalomma asiaticum | reverse complement strand
ATGGTTGCGTCTGCAGTGTATTCAACAATCACTAGCTTAAGTCACTGCACACCTTGTGACCTGCATTGACTTCACCTGTGATCGTGTTTCCGGCAGCAATGGCCACCACAGAATTGTCTGCGGTGGGTGCTGCATTCAGTAGTTTCATTTTTACCCAGCACTGTGCGTGCAATGCCTGTGACAGAAGCTGCTGTAAATGTTCAGTTCTGCCACGGTGCACATGCTGGCATCAAACTTGAGAGAACTCTTCATTAACAAACAATTTATTATTGACAGCCAGTTTACCGGCTGCAAAAAAATTATTCTTACACGCTTGGTGTGGGTGGCAGTTTCAAAGGAGACGGAAGCAGTGGGGAAGGTCACGTTTTGGCTGAATTAAGACACGGTGGCCTTGCAACGCAATCACATTGTGAAAGCAGTTTCCAGGTGATGCGGACGGCAGCTTTTATGCTGCTTTTATGGAAGTAAGACTAAGTAAGAGTTCTAAGTAAGAGTTCTTGTGAGAAGGCGGCAGATGCAGGCCCTGTAATTTTAATCTTGCAGAATTTTTTTTTTCACATTTAGCTTAGCCCTCGTTAGCCTTGCTTTGTCTTACCCAGGTGCCAAGCAGAAGGCTCTGAGGAGGGGAAGTGTAATGAAACTATGTGAACAGATGCTTACTATCAATAGCAAGTATGTAAAAATTAGCAAAATACACTAAACAAGAACGCACAACCTAAGAGTGAGTGTTGCGAGCTACCCTGGGTGCTTTGTGCTACGTATGAAGCATAAAACGTATTGCATCATTTTGCAGGAAAAAATGAATGCTAAGCATCAGATAATTTGTCTCCGTAGTTGTATGTTACTGCACCTGTTTTCTCGTTTTCTCTTTTTACTTGCTTATTTGTCTAGGAAAATAACTATTTTTAGAGGAATCCTTGGTGCACCCTTACTTGAGTATTGGATGGGACTGCATGTACATTAGTAGTTTTGGCAGCCTTGAGATGTCACTTGTACAGCATCAGCAAAGGCTTGGGTTTTCTGTATTGTACTATGTTTGTACCGTATTTTCCGGTGTATAAGTCACAAAAACCATGGGCGCTGGCGCGACTTACGCATCACATCTCCTTTATTGCTTTCATGAGTGTAAGAAATTCGGTGCAGTAGCACTTTAATAGAAATCAAATCCCATTTTAACACTGCGACCGCAGCGACAGATGTCGGGCACAGACAGCAGAGCTATGGTATCGCAGCGGCGTCAGCGTGGCCTTCAAGATTTGGCCTCCAATATACGTAGCCTCCATGATGGACAACTAGACGTACCACTAGGTTTTTTTTTTAGATATTGTTAAGCCTGTGATATTGCAGCAGTTAATAAGAAAAAGGCACATCTGCTTTTCTTTTATTGCTACAAAGTGACACTACATCTACCTCTGAAATAAAAATAAGAGCTGTACGCCCCGCACACTACGTAGGCAATGCGATCTAGTCTAAATGTGACAGCCGCATCAGCATCGCAATGAGAAGCTGTGCCTCTGCTCACGAGATCGTCTTCTGCTCTCCATTTTGCTTTTGTGTCCGTGCTGTCTAAGCTGTGATAGTGTGCTCGTCGGCATCGCGCTACGCTTCGAGGTGAACGCGAGCTACGTGTTTTGTGATGGCGCCTAATACTTCGCGAAGAAGTTATACTGCGAAGTTCAAGTTGACTGCTGTTGCTTATGCAGTCGAGAACAGCAACCGGGCAGCAGGACGGCACTTCAGCATCAGCGAGAAATTGGTTCGCGACTGGCGGAAGGCATCTGAAAAGATTCGGGCCATGAAAAGTACGACCGAGGCAAGAAAGCGCGATGGCCGGCACTGGAAGCTGATCTGCTGTCGTGGGTTTTGGCACAACGCAAAGAAGGTAGGACCCTTTCTACCGTACAGGTGCGTCTTAAGGCACACGCACTCGCAAAGGAAATGGGTGCTGTTGGCTTCGCCGGCGGTCCCGCGTGGTGCTCAAGATTCATGAGGCGCAACAAGATGGCGATTCGAGCTCACACGATCGTGTGCCAAAAGCTGCCAGAAGACTTTGAGGAGAAGCTTCAAAACTTTAGGGCATTTTTCAACAACGAAGTTGAGAGCCATAATGTCCCTCACAGGCACATTATAAACATGGACGAAGTGCCCCTGACGTTTGATATACCGGTTGGAAGGACTGTTGCAGAAAAGGGAGAGAAGTCTGTGACGCTGAGAACGACGGGGCATGAGAGGTCGCACTTCACTGTCGTCCTTGCCTGTTGTGCGGACGAAACGAAGTTGCCACCGATGGTTATTTTTAAGAGGAAGACTATGCCCAAAGAGAGCTTTCCTCCAAACGTGGTCATCGAAACCAATAAAAAAGGCTGGATGGATGAGGAGATGATGGCCGTATGGCTTCAGAAGTGCTTCGCCAGGAGACCAGATGGATTTTTCCGCGTCAAGAGGTGCATTTTGGTCATGGACAGCATGAGAGCACACATCACCGAGTCAACCCTAAAGAAAATCAAGGCGACGAACTGCACCCCGGTAGTAATACCTGGTGCAATGACCAAGATGGTACAGCCACTGGATATTGCCGTCAACCGGAGCTTTAAGTGCATCTTGGCGCCTCTGGGAGGCCTGGATGACGGACGGTGAGCACACCTACGCCCCATCTGGGCACATGAGACGCGCTTTGTTTGGCGAGGTAGCCAAGTGGATTCAGGAAGCCTGGGCTGCAGTTTCTGTGTCCACTATAACTGCCGGCTTCAGGAAAGCGGGCCTAATTGAGTGCGCAGCTGAGTCCGACGCAGAAGCAGAATCGAGCAGCGATTCAGAAACCGACGAGGGTGACGAAGCGATGCTGCCGGCTGAAGTGGCTCAACTCTTCGATAGTGCATCGGAAGATGAAGCATTCGATGGGTTTGAATGAAAAAGTAATAAATGTTGCCTTTCTGCACCTATAAGGAGTGTTGGTTGAACTTGTTTCTGCTAGAATTTGTGGAGTAATATGGAAATTCAGTGCCCTGAAATGGTAAGTACAGCGTTTCGAGGTAACTCGCACGCCGACCAAGTCAGAATAAGTGCGTCTTATACAACAGTGCGACTTATATGCCAATTTTTTATTTGAAACCTGCTGAAGGTGGGGGTTGCGACTTATACAAAGGTGCGACTTATAGACCGGAAAATACGGTACTGGTCGGGGTGGGGGGGGATGAAACATGATGAAGTTCACAGGTGAGCAGCTTTCACATGCTGCAAACTGTGCTTTTTCTGTTGGTGTCATAAGTATATGTATGAAATATACAGATATATATATATATATATATATATATATATATATATATATATATATATATATATATATATATACAACACTTTCAGATCAATGCACCCCGCTGCAAGGGACCACCTCTTCCTCAGCCATCTCCAGACGTAGTGACAGACCACACAAGTAAGATCATCAAGTTTAACTGTTTTTGTTCCCTCCATTATACTCTCCCTTTTTATTGTGTTCCATGTTTTATATGCAAACTTAATACTTACATACAATACAAATATCAGTACCTGCGGCACAGCAGATGTCTCACAAATAACTTTAAATATGGCACTGTTGTTAGTAACGCTATGTTTATTATCCTTTGCTTTTGCAGGTCCTGTGAACCTTGTAGCCTAGCTCATAGGATTGCAGATGTCTGTTGAAGCATTTGCTGGCAATAATCACAGGCAGAAAAGCAACTTTTATGTCCACACCATTCCATGCATTCAACGGGCCCTTTCGAAAATTCACAAGTGCAGTTCCCTGCACTGTGCTTTCGCTCAAGTAATACCGGTGCCTGTCCTGTTGATATGTTTGGAGTGCTGTAGCTGCACTGGCTGGAACTTGTTTTTAGTGCAGGTTTATATCACGAGGGCTGAACCTACCCTAGTCATGTCAAAGCACACGCAATGCACACTTGCACGTGCTATTTGCAGAATTGACTACAGCGCCGTTGGTTGGGCAAACTGCATAGCAGCAAAGCTAGCTTCACAATATCCTGTAGGGTCTATTATCCATCTTTGAAAGGCGCCTCGAATGGTCCCAGGCTTCAGTAAATGTGCCCTTCTGTTTGGAAATGTTTGGCAAAGAATAAGAAAGATATAAAGCATAAATTCAAAGTAACTGGTACATGAACACAGAAAAAGAAAAGGACATGAAGCGAAAGATTTTTCATACATGTGGAATGAGATTAACGTGGCCATTTTAGCCAGAATTAGTACTAGTAAGCTTATTTGTAGATCTTCTATTGAGCCCGATGTCACGCTTACTCACATGCCATTAAAAAGGACCATTTTCTGTTTTCGAACTGTGAATGAAAATTATAAAAGAATTATAAAAAGCATTCCTTTTAAATCTTTAGATGCTGTGCAGCAGTCGGGAGGAACATCATCCTACAGCTGTTTCAGGAGGTCGAGGAAAATGTAAGTACCAGAAAAGTGTTTCGGGATAATTCATACCACGTACATAGTGGATGTGTACTTGATGTGTGTGTGCAGATGTGTTGCTAATGAAGGTGGTTGTGATGCTGTTGATGGCACCTGTGACTCTAGGTCATTATCAGATGACTTATGGAACATGTCGAGGTCTCACTCACATCATCCTTTCATTCTGCTACAACATCTCAGTTCTGCTCCCACCTTCGTGACACTTCACGGTTTGTGCAGCTGAGCGCACAGCACAGGTTGTGTCCCACAGCCATGCTCTGATCAGGGGAAGGCAGGAGCTGTATATTCCAGTTTAGGTGCATGAACACATGATCTTTCAGTGAAGTATTTTCTAGGGGCACATAGCTCCTTCCTCCAAACACATGGAAAGCTCGCAAAGTAAAATTTTATTGGAATGCTCATGAAGTTAAGATTATTAAAGCTTATGAGGCTTGGTAACAGAAAGTTATGCAATATATGATAATAAAGAAGTGAGGGCATCTCGGGACCAAAAAGCATTCGGAAGACAGTTGCTTCAGAACACAGTTGCTGGCATTAGCAGACGACATTGGCCCTTACTACTTAGTGCACCAGTGGTTTGGCAAGTACGCTTGCCTCACTGCTGCACATGGTGAACATCTTGAACATTGCCATGTCAGCATCATGTGTGGCAGTCCTGTGTTCACCGTGGCGAAAAAAGTGCAGTTTTATTCCAATTTTCGTCGCTGAGATGCAGCACCTTACGGCCTTGATCTGAAGCGGCGAGATACGCCAGGGTGTCTGTGGCAGCTATTAGCAGCATGTTTGCCTCCTGTTTTATATTTCTTGTTCTCACCTTTCACCCCGATACCATTAGTTCATTAGTTCCCCATGTTCCATGTTTTTGACTTCTTGCCTTGTGGAGCCATTAGCCATGGCTGCTGACTGCCATGAAAACAGCGCTCACCCCTTTCATAGAAAGCCGTGGTGTAGAGGTCAGAACTGCTTCTAGCCTCTCTAGCGGTGGGCAGTCTTTGGTGATTTGTGGTGACACCCAGTTGTAAGAAAAGGACTTATAAAAAACAAGAGCAGAAGTGGCACATACAGCACAACGCAGGCATGTGTTGAATGAATAGAAGTGCTACTTGCACTCAAGAACTGAGCTTTTAAGATGCACGGAAGAGGAAGTTGGCATGTTCCTTACACTCTTCTTTTATTTGTTGCTTTATGCCTCTGGCTCCTGCACTGAGCTTACTCCTTCATCGACTTCCAACCTGCACCGCCCATAAACACAGCCATTCTCTGCTTTCTTCTCCTAATGTGAGCCATTGTACACACATTGATGAATCTTCCTAGCTTTTTCGAGGGAAAGTATCAATGTTTGTCTCCCTGCAAGCTAGTTGTCTTGTCCTTCATTCTTTCTGTTGTGTTTCACTGACTGAAGCATGTGTGCTCGCTGTGTGCCTAGGGAAGGCTCTTCTGTGTAACAACATTAAAAAGAGAAATCACAAAGAGCCACAGCAAAACAAAACAACCCAAAGCAACAACTGTGTTCGTTTGTAATGTACTAGAATGGAGTACTAGTATGCCCTGTACTATGGGAGAGTGGGAAGACGTCTTTGGGTCGCTCCATAAAAGCAAAAGCAGCAAAGGAACCAAAAAGCACTGAAGAAACCAGGTTGGCACTCAGTGTGCTAAATTGTGTTGAACGAAGCTTCTGGTTGAGTATCTTTTGTGCCGCAAACATTCTCTTCCTGGTTAGAAAAGAACAATGATAAAGAAATAGATGGTTTGTAGTACAGGATTTCTCATTCTGATGTTGCGCATGACTGCCATCTTGTTGCGCAGATTTCATGTTGATCACTTCTGAAATATTCTCTGCCTGCCTGTTTGTTGTATAATGACTCCCATTTCTGTCTGCCATGCACAAACTTGAAAAGAAGAGGTTAAAGTCAAAATATAGTTGATGACCAATAATTTGGACTCCATGGTGATCATAAAAGCGTGCATGTTACTGAACGTCCAAAAAACAAATGCATAAAGAAAAGACAATTTTATTTGCGCTTTAAAGACCCTGGGCTAGGAAGAAGTGGTTGATGTGTAGCTGCACACATTTGTGCTTACATGGGACCAAGTTCGCGTGTATTTCTGGCAGTTTACGATGATACGAGGGCAGCAAACACTAGTTAGATCCACACGTCACAGCTCCGTAGCTCAAGGCACATTTCTGAGTCTGAGTCACTCTGTGACACCTATAGAACTTGTGCAGTTATTTCATAATCATCCCATTCAGTACACGACAACGCCTTGCCACGATGTTGACAATGTCTTCAAACGTAATGGTGGCAGGAATCGCCACATAGCAGCCTCAAGGTCATCAACAATGCCGTCAACAACAAGCTTGTCATTGGTGGCGGTTCAGGCTCTTATGTTGCAAAGTCGGCCTCATTTGCAATCAGCAAAAGTAAATCCAGTGCGATGGAAACAGTTGCTGATTACATCTGCTTGCACTGTTTTCAAGGGGTCGGCAGGTATGCGACATTGTCAGCGCCGAATAGCATGCTTCGTTTTCGTTGGCATTCTCGTCGGCACAGACTGCGAGGCCATCGTTCGTACCACACTAGACGTGACCTGTTGCTTCACGCCACGAGAAAGAAGTCTTGGAATGCAAAATAAATAAACAAGTACTGAAGACCCAACGTGAAAGCGCTATCAAGCGGTCGCAGACCTGGCACGACCAGCCTTACACATAATCGCAAACCACGCATGAGATGCCGAGGCAGGATGCGGTGATCGCAATGACGGTGTGACTTGCCTCTAAAATTCGTGTGTCGCGACCAAAACTAAGCGTCAGAGATTATGGTTTTGTATGGCATCTCCAAGGCTGCACTTTCCCTCGTTGGTGCGCCAGAGGAAATAATGGTGGCCCATTCAGTGTGCTCGACATCCATGAGCGGAGTCCGAATTATCGAATGTAGTGCTAGGAACTGTCCGAAATATCGGTCGTCCTAACACATTAAGTCTACGGGCACACTGTTGGCACCACGTGGCTGTCCAAATTACCAAGCATGTCCGAATTATCGGTCCGGCGACTGTACAATGCAAATATTTTTCAACAGTACCTTTTAAAAGTAATTCCTATCTTGTGGCAAGTACAGTGCCTGTCGGAACATGACTCTGCAAGCAGACAATGCAGTGGCCGTCCTCGCCATGGTTAGGCTAGAGAGGTGTGTACCATCGCGTGGCCACTGCGCGGCAGAGCCAGAACGTGTCATAAAAGGCGGATTGTATACTAGCTGCTTGGCTTATAATGGCCCGTTGTGTGTGTGCCTGTTAACTCATGCCAATTGATTCATGAAGACATGAGTGTGCTGCCTTAATCGGCACTATTGCTGATACCATGATGAGCCAGAAAAGAGGTGACTGCTTCAGAATTTGTGATGGGACTATAAGAAACTTTGCCTTCACGACCGTGATTATACCTTCTAAATGAATAAAAAGACTTTTCATGGCAGCTTCACACAATAATATATTTGAAATCTGGTGCAGCTGTGTGTATTACCTCTCTCTCCTCTGTTTTGTTTTTGTCACTATGTTGAATGTAGTGCATAGCGGCAACATTTTATGGGCAGCAGCAAAGATATGCATGCAATTGAATAATAAATTGCGACTGTCTCATTGTGAGAAGGGTTGAGCAGCTACTTGAGGGTAGCAGCAAATATAACTGAAAGCGCAGCTGTGGGCTTGCTTACTTCATTCCTTCATTCATTCACTGTTTATTCAGACAAAACAAAGATTGCCTAGGTTGAAGGGACTAAAGGCAGATTACCTCTGCCTGACTAAGGTCCCTCCACCCATACATTTGCTCAGATGAAGTGGAACAATGATACACGTCATTCTTCTTTAGAATGAGGTGACACATAATTGAAATTCAAAAAGTATAACAGATGTCGAAACATACATTTTAAAATAACGCATTAGAGTCATCACCAATTTGCTGTAGCAAGATAAAAAATATATATATAAAAAACTGAAACCATGAGAAATTTCTGACAGAATTACTAAGTACCATAAAGAAATACATTTGCAAAGAAAGAAAATAAGCAACTTTCATCTAATATACAAAAGTACGAAAGACACAAAAGAAATATCTATAATAAATAATACAATTATGGCTCCTTACAAGTAAGGAAGTACATCTTAACTTTTTTCTTCACACTGTTTTTAGTATTACGTTCTTCCAAAAGTTCACGGACATAGCTATTTTTGTGGAGTAGATAAGGTATTTGATATGATAATGTTTGCTTACCATAGGTTGTTCTGAATAAAGGCAATCGAAAACGATCAAAGCGTAGATCATAGGGAGTATCACTTGGGTAGCAATGCTCCATATAAGTGCCAACGGTGTTTCCTATTTCATTATTGACATATAAGCTGAGTTTAAGGTTGTATAATTGGTAGACAGTAAGTATCTGAAGCTTGCCGAAAAATGGAGGAGTATGTTCTCTAGGTTGCAGATTTTCTATGTAGCGTACAGACCTTTTTTGTAAAACTAACAGCCTGTCTAGATTGGTTTTGGAAGTTGTGCCCCAAATTAAAAGACAGTAATGTAGATGGGAATGAACTAACGAATAATATAGCTGGAGCTTTAACCAGTTTGGAACTAGGGACCCAAGTTTGTTTAAAACAGAAATCGATCGAGACATATTGGCGTGTACTTTATTTATTTGAGGTGTCCAACTCAGGTGCTCATTAAAAAGTACACCTAAAAATTTAAACAAAGGGACTCGTTGGATTTCATTATTTTTAAACCAGAGAGAAATCCTGTAATCTTCACACTTGTTTTTGCTCTTAAATAAAATAAATTTAGTTTTACTAACATTCAATTGTAGTTGGTTCGAATCTAGCCAGTAAGAGAGTGAGACCAGGCATTCATTCGCTTTCTTCTCTAGATCTTTTAGACACTGTGACTAAATGCACTTTGGCATTTTTTTTTCCAGGTCCATGCAGATCCGGCATACTAATGATGCATGAGAAACTCAACTTCATAATGTGAACAAGCAACACCACTAAAGTGGCCAGGGAGATTGCCTGATACTTCTGGACTCCTGCTGAAATGCATGCCAGAAGCCTCACTGGCCGGCCATCCCGGCGCCATGCGGATAGTGTGGCCAAAAAGCAGGCCACTCCCGAGAAGGCAGACACCATAATGAGTATGCTTTATGCACATTTCTAGGAATAGTTAAAAAACTCAGTTTCAATGTGTAACTGATAGTTGAAATGGCTTACAATCAAAGAATTTATAAATTCACTTGCGCAGCCACATCTTCAGCACCTTGCAGATGTGACATGTAGCGATAGTAGCAAGCTTTACTATATATGCAATCCCATAATTCATGATGCGCTCACATGAACACTAATTTGATACTAAGCTGGGTAGAAACATTGTAATTTTTGTTTTGCTATTTCATCACAGAACAGTTCGTGGTATTGTTGCAGCAGCACGCAGCTAGCGGGTGAAATTTTGAAATTCTTGATGACAGTGGAAACGTTTAGTATAACTGCTTACTGCTAGCTGAAAAGGTGACATAGCGGGTCATGATTACCATATTGTGGTGACTTTCACGTGTTAGATCGCATCAATCGACAATTTCTCCAACTAAATTTTTTGGTGTTATTACTGCCTAAATGCTATAATAATTCATTGTGAATCATGCTTTGACAGAATTTTAGGGTCAGTGAAAGTATGCAACGTGAAAGGGAGATCTGATGTATGTTAACCTCATTTAATGTAACCCGAGTGGACTGGAACGCTGCTACTGTTTTACTTATTGCCGCATTCAAATTTGGGGTTCGGCATTTGGTAGATGACTAAAAGCTTTAAATGTCTGGTAACGGCTACCTTGAGAAAAGCAATGGGCAAAGTTTGTTCTGAACATATTGTGTGGTGGCTAGGAAATTTGTTCCAGATCAAATTAACTAAAAAATAAAGTGACTTCAACATGAGTTACTGGAGTTGATTAAATGTATAGAATACACAGTTGTCTAATTATGTTTGATATCAAATTAACTAAGAAGTAAAGTTAATTGAATGTGAATTACTGAAATTGATTAAATGCATAGAGTATGACAATTCTCAAATTAATTTAATCTGGTTCCGATCTTCAACTTGCCCCTTGCAGATGTCATCCAGAAGGTGGTGTTGAAGTGCCCAAGCACTGTGGTGCCATCAAAAAGGCTCGCTCATGGCCAGCACTGCAGGATATATTTGCCGAGGTGGGCAGATTAGACCAAAGAGTCAGGCCATCTGCCCATAATTCAACATCAATCATTGATTTCTTCCTAGTTTTAAGTTCTCTCAAATAAACTATATTTTTATGCCTCGCTTTGCATGGTTATTACAAGGCACGTTCACAATATGTGCAATATGTTGCTGCACTGTTTCTGTGAATCTGGTTGGCCCTTGTACACAGTGTTGCCCAATGGGCCCGTGCGCAGTGTGGCAGGTGCCACCCGGCGGCCATTGCGCAGTGTACGCAGTGTCTCCCAGTGTGCAGTGTCACCCAGTGCGCACAGTGCCCCCAGTGTGCCAGTGCGCAGTGTACACAGTGTGCAGTGTACCCAGTGTGCAGTGTACGCAGTGCGCAGTGTACCCAGTGTACAGTGTCCCAAGTGTGCAGTGCCACACCGGTCCGATAATCAGGTGGCACTGGCCCAGTGCCACTGTTTTTTCCAATAGGTAGCTTTGTGACACACAACGTATAAAGCCCTTCGTACCAGCACGCGCTGCCCACGGGGGGTGCTCACTTAGCAAGTGCATGTTTGCTACAATTAATATTGCTCCTGAAGCTGCGAGCCTCACTTCGTGTAGCATTACAGTTTCTTGCTATCGCATTCATTGCTTCGCCCTTGCGGCGACACTGACTTTTTTAATATACTGTGCTCATACGTCATCGTAGTGTCCATTGCGCTGGGGCTGGCTTGCAGTGCTTGGCGACGAAAACTTTAAAACCAAACTAAAATATTTTGTACGCGTTTCCTGGCTTCCTTGTTTGGAGGGCGTTAACAATACATGGCGAGGAAACGAAAAATGCACATTTTGAGCCGCCGCAAAATCGTGTCAGTACTCCTTTAATGGCTATATAGGTGTTGTTGGCTAAGTTAGCAGTCGCGGGACGAAATGCCGGCAATGGCGGCCATATTTCGGCGTGAGCAAAATGTGAAGAAGCAGGCCTAAGTTAAATTTAGGTGCACGTTAAACAAACACCATGGGACGACGGGAACATGGCGGCACCCCACGGTGGGCATGGCAACGATACTGCACATTGATGATTGATTTATGGGGTTTAACGTCCCAAAACCAGCTCGGATTATGAGAGACGCCGTAGTGGAGTTCTCCGGAAATTTCGACCACCTGGGGTTCTTTAACGTGCACTGACATCGCACAGCACACGGGCCTCAACATTTCGCCTCCATCGAAATGCAGCCGCCGCGGCCGGGATACGATCCCGCGACCCTTGGATCAGCAGCCGCATACCATAACCACTAGACCACCGTGGCGGGGCAACTATCCGGCACTTACAGCGTCTCACCGAGAAAAAGCGCGCAGTTGGAACCGCACGGCCGGTTCAGGATTCATGGGGTTTTCTACTGGTGGAATCACTACGACCGAAGTGACATGCTCAGGGAAGTGTGAATGAAATAGCAGTGCTGATGTACGTCGGCTGCTGGCTCGCATCAAGGAATGGGCAATCGAGAAATGGGAGTACTAAAATATGTTGCACCTTGTTGTTTCTGCAGGTAGAGACATAAAATGCTTATTTATTGAAGTGTAAACGAATAAACTGGTCACTATTAAGGATTCCTTTTCTTTGTTTTGCGATCATCAAATAAACCGACGCCGCATCTGCGCTCCCATCTACGCAGTTGGTGCCCTTAATTTTCCCTGAAAATAACGGCCGATTTCCAGCTATCTGCCTTCGAAACAAAATTTCCTGCGGCGTTAAGTGCAAAACTTCTGCAGTTGTTGCACTCTTGAAACACAAGAAAGCAAGAGACAGGGTGGAAATTGCTGAGGCATCACGTCCAGACCTAACGTTGGTTTGGTTTAGGACTCCTCGAGGCATGAGGGGGAACCGCTACCAGGAAGGAACACACTCAAGCCGAAGTGCGGTTAGAAACCTGCGTAAAGGGTTAGGGTCGCCTACCAACCTTTTGTTTCTTGATTCTGCATTTGAAATTAGTATAACTACATGATAACCGTTTCTACCGTCTAGGTATACAAGCAGAGCACACAAGAAAAGCACATGCATGTGGACAAACATTCTTCTAGCGCAATTTCCTAAGTTCAATTCATCCATTACAAGTAAGGGTGCCAGGGCGTTAACGCTGTGGCTAAGTGCGCGCTATCAAATCTCAAAGGCCCGACAGCCGGCAGCTTTGCGATCGGGGACACCGGAACATAGGTGGGGGGGGGGGGGTCGCCCTTCTAACATTTCTTCGGAGGGAGCAACCCCCCCCCCCCCCAACACACACACACACCTCCCGGCCGTTTACGCTGAAATGAAAATTATCACAAGATCTTTAAAGCTGGACCACACAAGCACGGTCCAATGCTTTCCAAAGCATATGGGCCGAACAGCCACGTGGGTTGCGCTGTCTGCGCAGATTTTCAGTGCTTAATTTGCAACCATTTCTTTTTAAGAGTGCACCAATGTAAAATAAGCGAGGATATATGTAAATCTTAATACGGCTAAAATGAATGAAAACATTCTAGATTGATGCAATTAAAACTACTCTTTAATAACATATAATAGGTAATGTAAATAAATACGAATCGACAAATATTGAGAACAACTAAATAAACACAACATACAACGACGACAATACTTGCCCCCCTTCCCCCCCTCCCAAAAATGTTCCAGAGCCCCTGTTTGTGATAATCTCAAGAGCCGGAGGGCCCATTGCAAGCGACAGCGCGTGTTCCACTAGTAACGACGCGCAAAAAAATCTTGCAGTGTGGCGACCTTTTTAAGGTCAATCGTCCGCATCTCGGGGCGTTTGAACTGGTTCCACGAGCGCAAGTCGCCTTGCGTGAACAGGTGGTACGACTTCCCTGGTCGCAGGTCGGCCACGTGACATTCCCGCTGCCGGAGACTTGCCTGGAACGTGGGGAAAGTGCCGCCCAAGCTCAAACCCGTGCATGGGTTGGACTGTTGCTCCCTATGAAGCCCTGTATCCACCAAGTACACCAGGTCGTTTAAAGTGTATCATGGACGCGTCGGCGTCCTTAGGGGCCGGAAACACTTTGCGCACGTCTGATGGAGGACTGCCAAAGATCTTCCTTTCAGGAGATGCGATAGTAGGGGTAGAATCCAGTCGTGGAACTTTGCGTGTGCTCGCTTGCCCAACTCTGGTCGAATTTTGTCGATTTCATTCCAGCCAGGTAGGATCGAAGCAGAGAATTGCACCGGCTGGTTTAAACACCATTACGTAGGTTAGGACGTCAGGCCCCGCTTTGACTCGGTCGTAGGGACACATTTCCACTGACTTAATTTGGTCCCAAGGCCTTCTGATATGAGTTCCTCCAGAAAAAGACAGGGCGACCGGATGCGTTCGTCCCGGAATCTTGAGGACAGGGTCACCACCAAAGTTCTTGGAAAGCATTGTGTTGATTGTGGCGCTCATGAGAATGACTTTGGTAGTGCTGTTCACGGCGAGTGGCTCGCCGTGAACCGCTAGGTGGAAGTCTGTACACACGTGCCGCTCATGAACCCCGTCGATGATGACATGAGACGGCTTCCGTAGGTTGTACTGGACGTGCCGCATTGAGATTCCCACCGTGCAGAACAGCACTCCTCCGCGAACGGCCTGCAGAACCACCATGCCTTCCCGGTTGATGACACTCACAACCTGGTCTGTCCGGGGCATTACTGGACGGTCCACCTGGCTTTGCCCGTTGGTAGGTGCCATTCCATGAATTCTCAGGTTTGAACAAAAGTTCCCGATCGCTGCGGCGATTAAGCTCTTCCGATGGTACAGTGGCCGTCCAGTTACGATGGGAAAGAGGGGCACCTCAGAGCCTTCGATCCACAACTCATCGCTGCCATTGAACGTATTGCCACGAAGGCACGGTGTGCGGGCCACCAGATTCCCGATCTCCGTCAGAAAATCTTCCATTGTCGGGACATAAGATTCAGGAAGGGCCGCCAGAACTGGACGAATCCGCTGTTTTCTCTGCAGCCGTACCTCCTGGTCCGAAGCAGTCTTTCGGCTCAGATCCTTGTCAACGTGGCCCCCTTCTAATGGATATTTCAATAGGCCCATGACAGTCAATGCTTCTACCTGACTTTCGTTGCCGGCGCTGCGTTTGCACACCTTTTTCCCCCGCTGAATCGCGCAGTGCCAGCTTCACTGGTTACTCGTCCTCCTCGATGTTGACGCCGTTCACGAAGGCAGGAGGTAGACGGGCCTCCCTTTGCAGACGTGATCGTGGTGGAGCCGATAAGAACACGTGTCTTCAGCGGCCCTCCGTCTTCTTCTTCTACTTCTCCCTGCACGTTCTTATAGAACGTTGTCCTACAAGAAATTTTATATTGATATGCTGGTCACAATAAAAATAACTGCTTCTAAGCACCCATGTTATCGATTACTCAAAAAGCGTAGTTAGTCTTGGACATTTCGTTTTTACTAGCGGAAATTATTTATAATATCGTGGTGATTGCAGTGTTGAAGTGGCCATTTTGTAGTTTTGGGGTCGGGAGAAGAGGAAGTCGAAGAATTCGCGTGTTGGTTCGATCATGATTAGTCCCCAGTAGCGGGTATCAGCCGTCCCCTCTGGCAATCTCTACCGAACGAACGCGCAAATTAACAACTGTCTTGACTGCCGGCATGAGTGTTATGCGCTAGTGCACTGGCGTTTTCAGCTGCTTAGTGAGTGCAGTAGCGGAGTGATCGTAAACGCATATATCTATATGCTTCATACGAGCATTTTCTTGCCGCAATGTCCTAACTTATTTTCTAAAGTTGAACACACCCAATTTCGTGGAGGATGCGCGACGTTTAAGCGCGACGACTATGGTTGCCACCTGCCCGGTTATGGACCGGCCGGGCCGGCTTTTTAGACAACGGGCCAGCTGCCGGTTCGCACTTAAGACTGGCCGTCATTGACCGGTTTTTTGCTCATCGTATCCCGATCATTTTCTTTTTTTTCTTTGGTGGGGGGGGGGGGGGGTTCAGATTTCTGCTCGTAAGACACAACTATTCCGATTAACAGACTTTATTGCACACATTTTTGAACAGGTGGCTGTGTTTTTGTTTATCTGCAGCTGCTGTTCCTCGCCAGCGCGAGCCACCTTGCAATAGCTGAACGGTGAACGTACGTGTGCGTGTTTGGTACTTCCCTTTTATTGCGATAGCAATTATATGGACAGTCTCGGCCGGTTCTTGCCGTTCCCGTCGCCGCCGCCGTCATGAACCGTATATATATATATATATATATATATATATATATATATATATATATATATAATTCCCATCGAAAAAATAATTCAGATAAATGCTTCCGCAGCGCGGAATCGAACCAGCAACCTCTCCCTCCGCAGCGCGTGGCGCTAACCACTACGCGACAAAGAGCAGATCCTTCAGGGAGCTATCGGCGAGCCTTATATACACCCTTTTACCGCTAGCAGGACTCAGAGACGGCAGGCGCTTATAAGCGTTTCTTCATTACAGCTAGATGGCGCAAGGAGCGCAACGGGCGCATTTAAATGTCGTAGGCCAGCTCGCTCGCTTCTTCTAATATTTGCGCAGGGAGAACCTTGCCTTTCCGCTGTCTGCTCGCGCGGTTGTCTCGTGGTGAGAGGAAGAGGGACGTTTCGAGCTTTCACCGTGATGTCCGCGCTGATGTTACGGGAGCGTACGAAAGTCACTCGAGCTCAAGGGACGCCGCTAAACGAACAAACAGAAGAGAGCTCGAACTATCAAGTGTCACAGCTCGACACTTGAAGTACGCTAGTTTCCTTCGCTGCTTCGGCAGCCTTTGCAACAGGAGCGTTGTTAAAACTGAGAGTATCCATTGTGACAGCTTATTCGCGCTCGTTCGGTGTATATCTGTGCGTTCGTTTCGTGCGTGCTTCACTTGATAGCTCGCGCTCATCTTCTGTTTGTTCATTGAGCGGCCTCCCCTAGATTTGTATGTGTAGCTTTGTGACACACAACGTATAAAGCCCTTCGTACCAGCACGCGCTGCCCACGGGGGGCGCTCACTTAGCAAGTGCATGTTTGCTACAATTAATATTGCTCCTGAAGCTGCGAGCCTCACTTCGTATAGCATTACAGTTTCTTGCTATCGCATTCATTGCTTCGCCCTTGCGGCGACACTGTGACTTTTTTAATATACTGTGCTCATACGTCATCGTAGTGTCCATTGCGCTGGGGCTGGCTTGCAGTGCTTGGCGACGAAAACTTTAAAACCAAACTAAAATATTTTGTACGCGTTTCCTGGCTTCCTTGTTTGGAGGGCGTTAACAATACATGGCGAGGAAACGAAAAATGCACATTTTGAGCCGCCGCAAAATCGTGTCTGTACTCCTTTAATGGCTATATAGGTGTTGTTGGCTAAGTTAGCAGTCGCGGGACGAAATGCCGGCAATGGCGGCCATATTTCGGCGTGAGCAAAATGTGAAGAAGCAGGCCTAAGTTAAATTTAGGTGCACGTTAAACAAACACCGTGGGACGACGGGAACATGGCGGCACCCCACGGTGGGCATGGCAACGATACTGCACATTGATGATTGATTTATGGTTTTTAACGTCCCAAAACCAGCTCGGATTATGAGAGACGCCGTAGTGGAGTTCTCCGGAAATTTCGACCACCTGGGGTTCTTTAACGTGCACTGACATCGCACAGCACACGGGCCTCAACATTTCGCCTCCATCGAAATGCAGCCGCCGCGGCCGGGATACGATCCCGCGACCCTCGGATCAGCAGCCGCGTACCATAACCACTAGACCACCGTGGCGGGGCAACTATCCGGCACTTACAGCGTCTCACCGAGAAAAAGCGCGCAGTTGGAACCGCACGGCCGGTTCAGGATTCAAGGGGTTTTCTACTGGTGGAATCACTACGACCGAAGTGACATGCTCAGGGAAGTGTGAATGAAATAGCAGTGCTGATGTACGTCGGCTGCTGGCTCGCATCAAGGAATGGGCAATCGAGAAATCGGAGTACTAAAATATGTTGCACCTTGTTGTTTCTGCAGGTAGAGACATAAAATGCTTATTTCTTGAACTGTAAACGAATAAACTGGTCACTATTAAGGATTAATTTTCTTTGTTTTGGGATCATCAATTAAACCGACGCCGCATCTGCGCTCCCATCTACGCAGTAGGTGCCCTTAATTTTCCCTGAAAATAACGGCCAATTTCCAGCTATCTGCCTTCGAAACAAAATTTACTGCGGCGTTATGTGCAAAACTTCTGCAGTTGTTGCACTCTTGAAACACAAGAAAGCAAGAGCCAGGGTGGAAATTGCTGAGGCATCACGTCTTGACCTAACGTTGGTTTGGTTTAGGACTCTTCGAGGCATGAGGGGGAACCGCTACGAGGAAGGAACACACTCAAGCCGAAGTGCGGTTAGACACCTGCGTAAAGGGTTAGGGTCGCCTACCAACCTTTTGTTTCTTGATTCTGCATTTGAAATTAGTATAACTACATGATAACCGTTTCTACCGTCTAGGTATACAAGCAGAGCACACAAGAAAAGCACATGCATGTGGACAAACATTCTTCTAGCGCAATTTCCTAAGTTCAATTCATCCATTACAAGTAAGGGTGCCAGGGCGTTAACGCTGTGGCTAAGTGCGCGCTATCAAATCTCAAAGGCCCGACAGCCGGCAGCTTTGCGATCGGGGACACCGGAACATAGGGGGGGGTCGCCCTTCTAACATTTCTTCGGAGGGAGCAACCCCCCCACACACACCTTCCAGCCGTTTACGCTGAAATGAAAATTATCACAAGATCTTTAAAGCTGGACCACACAAGCACGGTCCAATGCTTTCCAAAGCATATGGGCCGAACAGCCACGCGGGTTGCGCTGTCTGCGCAGATTTTCAGTGCTTAATTTCCAACCATTTCTTTTTAAGAGTGCACCAATGTAAAATAAGCGAGGATATATGTAAATCTTAATACGGCTAAAATGAATGAAAACATTCTAGATTGATGCAATTAAAACTACTCTTTAATAACATATAATAGGTAATGTAAATAAATACGAATCGACAAATATTGAGAACAACTAAATAAACACAACATACAACGACGACAATACTTGCCCCCCTTCCCCCCCTCCCAAAAATGTTCCAGAGTCCCTGTTTGTGATCATCTCAAGAGCCGGAGGGTCCATTGCAAGCGACAGCGCGTGTTCCACTAGTAACGACGCGCAAAAAAAATTTGCAGTGTGGCGACCTTTGTAAGGTCAATCGTCCGCATCTCGGGGCGTTTGAACTGGTTCCACGAGCGCAAGTCGCCTTGCGTGAACAGGTGGTACGACTTCCCTGGTCGCAGGTCGGCCACGTGACATTCCCGCTGCCGGAGACTTGCCTGGAACGTGGGGAAAGTGCCGCCCAAGCTCAAACCCGTGCATGGGTTGGACTGTTGCTCCCTATGAAGCCCTGTATCCACCAAGTACACCAGGTCGTTTAAAGTGTATCATGGACGCGTCGGCGTCCTTAGGGGCCGGAAACACTTTGCGCACGTCTGATGGAGGACTGCCAAAGATCTTCCTTTCAGGAGATGCGATAGTAGGGGTAGAATCCAGTCGTGGAACTTTGCGTGTGCTCGCTTGCCCAACTCTGGTCGAATTTTGTCGATTTCATTCCAGCCAGGTAGGATCGAAGCAGAGAATTGCACCGGCTGGTTTAAACACCATTACGTAGGTTAGGACGTCAGGCCCCGCTTTGACTCGGTCGTAGGGACACATTTCCACTGACTTAATTTGGTCCCAAGGCCTTCTGATATGAGTTCCTCCAGAAAAAGACAGGGCGACCGGATGCGTTCGTCCCGGAATCTTGAGGACAGGGTCACCACCAAAGTTCTTGGAAAGCATTGTGTTGATTGTGGCGCTCATGAGAATGACTTTGGTAGTGCTGTTCACGGCGAGTGGCTCGCCGTGAACCGGTAGGTGCAAGTCTGTACACACGTGCCGCTCATGAACCCCGTCGATGATGACATGAGACGGCTTCCGTAGGTTGTACTGGACGTGCCGCATTGAGATTCCCACCGTGCAGAACAGCACTCCTCCGCGAACGGCCTGCAGAACCACCATGCCTTCCCGGTTGATGACACTCATAACCTGGTCTGTCCGGGGCATTACTGGACGGTCCACCTGGCTTTGCCCGTTGGTAGGTGCCATTCCATGAATTCTCAGGTTTGAACAAAAGTTCCCGATCGCTGCGGCGATTAAGCTCTTCCGATGGTACTGTGGCCGTCCAGTTACGATGGGAAAGAGGGGCAAATCAGAGCCTTCGTTCGACAACTCATCGCTGCCATTGAACGTATTGTCACGAAGGCACGGTGTGCGGGCCACCAGATTCCCGATCTCCGTCAGAAAATCTTCCATTGTCGGGACATAAGATTCAGGAAGGGCCGCCAGAACTGGACGAATCCGCTGTTTTCTCTGCAGCCGTACCTCCTGGTCCGAAGCAGTCTTTCGGCTCAGATCCTTGTCAACGTGGCCCCCTTCTAATGGATATTTCAATAGGCCCATGACAGTCAATGCTTCTACCTGACTTTCGTTGCCGGCGCTGCGTTTGCACACCTTTTTCCCCCGCTGAATCGCGCAGTGCCAGCTTCACTGGTTACTCGTCCTCCTCGATGTTGACGCCGTTCACGAAGGCAGGAGGTAGACGGGCCTGCCTTTGCAGACGTGATCGTGGTGGAGCCGATAAGAACACGTGTCTTCAGCGGCCCTCCGTCTTCTTCTTCTACTTCTCCCTGCACGTTCTTATAGAACGTTGTCCTACAAGAAATTTTATATTGATATGCTGGTCACAATAAAAATAACTGCTTCCAAGTACCAATGTCATCGATTACACAAAAAGCGTAGTTAGTCTTGGACATTTCGTTTTTACTAACGGAAATTATTTATAATATCGCGGTGATTGCAGTGTTGAAGTGGCCATTTTGTAGTTTTGGGGTCGGGAGAAGAGGAAGTCGAAGAATTCGCGTGTTGGTTCGATCATGATTAGTCCCCAGTAGCGGGTATCAGCCGTCCCCTCTGGCAATCTCTACCGAACGAACGCGCAAATTAACAACTGTCTTGACTGCCGGCATGAGTGTTATGCGCTAGTGCACTGGCGTTTTCAGCTGCTTAGTGAGTGCAGTAGCGGAGTGATCGTAAACGCATATATCTATATGCTTCATACGAGCATTTTCTTGCCGCAATGTCCTAACTTATTTTCTAAAGTTGAACACACCCAATTTCGTGGAGGATGCGCGACGTTTAAGCGCGACGACTATGGTTGCCACCTGCCCGGTTATGGATCGGCCGGGCCGGCTTTTTAGACAACGGGCCGGCTGCCGATTCGCACTTAAGACTGGCCGTCATTGACTGGTTTTTTGCTCATCGTATCCCGATCATTTTCTTTTTTTTCTTTGGTGGGGGGGGGGGGGGGTTCAGAATTTCTGCTCGTAAGACACAACTATTCCGATTAACAGACTTTATTGCACACATTTTTGAACAGGTGGCTGTGTTTTTGTTTATCTGCAGCTGCTGTTCCTCGCCAGCGCGAGCCACCTTGCAATAGCTGAACGGTGAACGTACGTGTGCGTGTTTGGTACTTCCCTTTTATTGCGATAGCAATTATATGGACAGTCTCGGCCGGTTCTTGCCGTTCCCGTCGCCGCCGCCGTCATGAACCGTATATATATATATATATATATATATATATATATATATATATATATATATATATATATATAATTCCCATAGAAAAAATAATTCAGATAAATGCTTCCGAAGCGCGGAATCGAACCAGCAACCTCTCGCTCCGCAGCGCGTGGCGCTAACCACTACGCGACAAAGAGCAGATCCTTCAGGGAGCTATCGGCGAGCCTTATATACACCCTTTTACCGCGAGCAGGACTCAGAGACGGCAGGCGCTTATAAGCGTTTCTTCATTACCAGCTAGATGGCGCAAGGAACGCAACGGGCGCATTTAAATGTCGTAGGCCAGCTCGCTCGCTTCTTCTAATATTTGCGCAGGGAGAACCTTGCCTTTCCGCTGTCTGCTCGCGCGGTTGTCTCGTGGTGAGAGGAAGAGGGACGTTTCGAGATTTCACCGTGATGTCCGCGCTGATGTTACGGGAGCGTACGAAAGTCACTCGAGCTCAAGGGACGCCGCTAAACGAACAAACAGAAGAGAGCTCGAACCTATCAAGTGTCACAGCTCGACACTTGAAGCACGCTAGTTTCCTTCGCTGCTTCGGCAGCCTTTGCAACAGGAGCGTTGTTAAAACTGAGAGTATCCATTGTGGCAGCTTATTCGCGCTCGTTCGGTGTATATCTGTGCGTTCGTTTCGTGCGTGCTTCACTTGATAGCTCGCGCTCATCTTCTGTTTGTTCATTGAGCGGGCTCCCCTAGATTTGTATGTGTAGCTTTGTGACACACAACGTATAAAGCCCTTCGTACCAGCACGCTCTGCCCACGGGGGGCGCTCACTTAGCAAGTGCACGTTTACTATAATTAATATTGCTCCTGAAGCTGCGAGCCTGACTTCGTGTAGCATTACAGTTTCTTGCTATCGCATTCATTGCTTCGCCCTTGCGGCGACACTGTGACTTTTTTAATATACTGTGCTCATACGTCATCGTAGTGTCCATTGCGCAGGGGCTGGCTTGCAGTGCTTGGCGACGAAAACTTTAAAACCAAACTAAAATATTTTGTACGCGTTTCCTGGCTTCCTTGTTTGGAGGGCGTTAACAATACATGGCGAGGAAACGAAAAATGCACATTTTGAGCCGCCGCAAAATCGTGTCAGTACTCCTTTAATGGCTATATAGGTGTTGTTGGCTAAGTTAGCAGTCGCGGGACGAAATGCCGGCAATGGCGGCCATATTTCGGCGTGAGCAAAATATGAAGAAGCAGGCCTAAGTTAAATCAAGGTGCACGTTAAACAAATCCGTGGGACGACGGGTACATGGCGGCACCCCACGGTGGGCATGGCAACGATACTGCACATTGATGATTGATTTATGGGGTTTAACGTCCCAAAACCAGCTCTGATTATGAGAGACGCCGTAGTAGAGTTCTCCGGAAATTTCGACCACCTGGGGTTCTTTAACGTGCACTGACATCGCACAGCACACGGGCCTCAACATTTCGCCTCCATCGAAATGCAGCCGCCGCGGCCGGGATACGATCCCGCGACCCTCGGATCAGCAGCCGCGTACCATAACCACTAGACCACCGTGGCGGGGCAACTATCCGGCACTTACAGCGTCTCACCGAGAAAAAGCGCGCAGTGTGAACCGCACGGCCGGTTCAGGATTCAACGGTATTCTACTGGTGGAATCACTACGACCGAAGTGACATGCTCAGGGAAGTGTGAATGAAATAGCAGTGCTGATGTACGTCGGCTGCTGGCTCGCATCAAGGAATGGGGAATTGAGAACCGGAGTACTAAAATATGTTGCACCTTGTTGTTTCTGCAGGTAGAGACATAAAATGCTTATTTATTGAACTGTAAACGAATAAACTGGTCACTATTAAGGATTCCTTTTCTTTGTTTTGCGATCATCAAATAAACCGACGCCGCATCTGCGCTCCCATCTACGCAGTCGGTGCCCTTAATTTTCCCTGAAAATAACGGCCGATTTCCAGCTATCTGCCTTCGAAACAAAATTTCCTGCGGCGTTAAGTGCAAAACTTCTGCAGTTGTTGCACTCTTGAAACACAAGAAAGCAAGAGCCAGGGTGGAAATTGCTGAGGCATCACGTCTAGACCTAACGTTGGTTTGGTTTAGGACTCTTCGAGGCATGAGGGGGAACCGCTACGAGGAAGGAACACACTCAAGCCGAAGTGCGGTTAGACACCTGCGTAAAGGGTTAGGGTCGCCTACCAACCTTTTGTTTCTTGATTCTGCATTTGAAATTAGTATAACTACATGATAACCGTTTCTACCGTCTAGGTATACAAGCAGAGCACACAAGAAAAGCACATGCATGTGGACAAACATTGTTCTAGCGCAATTTCCTAAGTTCAATTCATCCATTACAAGTAAGGGTGCCAGGGCGTTAACGCTGTGGCTAAGTGCGCGCTATCAAATCTCAAAGGCCCGACAGCCGGCAGCTTTGCGATCGGGGACACCGGAACATAGGGGGGGGGGGTCGCCCTTCTAACATTTCTTAGGAGGGAGCAGCCCCCCCCCCCCCCCCACACACACACCTTCCGGCCGTTTACGCTGAAATGAACATTTTCACAAGATTTTTAAAGCTGGACCACACAAGCACGGTCCAATGCTTTCCAAAGCATATGGGCCGAACAGCCACGCGGGTTGCGCTGTCTGCGCAGATTTTCAGTGCTTAATTTCCAACCATTTCTTTTTAAGTGAGCACCAATGTAAAGTAAGCGAGGATATATGTAAATCTTAATACGGCTAAAATGAATGAAAACATTCTAGATTGATGCAATTAAAACTACTCTTTAATAACATATAATATGTAATGTAAATAAATACGAATCGACAAATATTGAGAACAACTAAATAAACACAACATACAACGACGACAATACTTGCCCCCCTTCCCCCCCTCCCAGAAATGTTCCGGAGTCCCTGTTTGTGATCATCTCAAGAGCCGGAGGGTCCATTGCAAGCGACAGCGCGTGTTCCACTAGTAACGACGCGCAAAAAAATCTTGCAGTGTGGCGACCTTTGTAAGGTCGATCGTCCGCATCTCGGGGCGTTTGAACTGGTTCCACGAGCGCAAGTCGCCTTGCGTGAACAGGTGGTACGACTTCCCTGGTCCCAGGTCGGCCACGTGACATTCCCGCTGCCGGAGACTTGCCTGGAACGTGGGGAAAGTGCCGCCCAAGCTCAAACCCGTTCATGAGTTGGACTGTTGCTCCCTATGAAGCCCTGTATCCACCAAGTACACCAGGTCGTAGAAAGTGTATAATGGACGTGTCGGCGTCGTTAGGGGACGGAATAACTTTGCGCACGTCTGATGGAGGACTGCCAAAGATCTTCCTTTCAGGAGTGGCGAAAGTAGGGGTAGAATCCAATCGTGGAACTTTGCGTGTGCTCGCTTGCCCACCTCTGGTCGAATTTTGTCGATTTCATTCCAGCCAGGTAGGAAGCAGAGAATTGCACCGGCTGGTTTAAACACCATTACGTAGGTTAGGACGTCAGGCCCCGCTTTGACTCGGTCGTAGGGACACATTTGCACTGACTTAATTTGGTCACAAGGCCTTCTGATATGAGTTCCTCCAGAAAAAGACAGGGCGACCGGATGCGTTCGTCCCGGAATCTTGAGGACAGGGTCACCACCAAAGTTCTTGGAAAGCATTGTGTTGATTGTGGCGCTCATGAGAATGACTTTGGTAGTGCTGTTCATGGCGAGTGGCTCGCCGTGAACCGGTAGGTGCAAGTCTGTACACACGTGCCGCTCATGAACCCCGTCGATGATGACATGAGACGGCTTCCGTAGGTTGTACTGGACGTGCCGCATTGAGATTCCCACCGTGCAGAACAGCACTCCTCCGCGAACGGCCTGCAGAACCACCATGCCTTCCCGGTTGATGACACTCACAACCTGGTCTGTCCGGGTCATTACTGGACGGTCCACCTGGCTTTGCCCGTTGGTAGGTGCCATTCCATGAATTCTCAGGTTTGAACAAAAGTTCCCGATCGCTGCGGCGATTAAGCTCTTCCGATGGTACAGTGGCCGTCCAGTTACGATGGGAAAGAGGGGCAAATCAGAGCCTTCGATCGACAACTCATCGCTGCCATTGAACGTATTGTCACGAAGGCAC
>JABSTT010003712.1:0-26266 GCA_013339685.2 Hyalomma asiaticum | reverse complement strand
AATATATATATATATATATAAAGGCAGTGGATCTTGACTTGCAATGAAGTGCCGATGGGAGATTTCACTCGTGCGTAGTTGAACCATAAGGATTCGTAGCGTGCGCGTTACCTAAATTAATCCGGAACTCGGCACGATCTACGATGAACCTCCGGTGCTTCGCCCACTCATCATCATTCACTCCGTGGATATGCTGTGAATTTTTTTTTTGTTCACAAATTTGAAGTTGGAGGTAGTTTAAACCTCGAGTGAGCCCACTAGCGTCACAGGGTCCCACTCGCTTCTTCTCCTTGTGACAGATTTATGTTTCCTTGTACATTCAAATTACAGATCGAGCTATCATGTGTGTAGATGTTGGTTAGATCACAGCTTAAGATTTCTCAGAGGGATATTGAGAAATTCACTATTGTTCACTAACACACCTGTACCATGGTAGAGGGCATGCGTGGTCGGGTGCTTTGGAGACGTGGTAGTAGCTAGAGATCATTGTTTCAGCAGTGGACGCCGACGTCTGCAAGACGAGCTCCTCAACGCTAGCGCGTTGACACTATGTACAGAGACATTCTTCTGTGTCCAAACATTGCGCCTAAAGTAAAAGACGGGGAATGGTGAACATCACCGCCGGTGCGTTCTTATATTTATTCACCCAAATCATGAATGAATACCTGTTTGCCTAGTTTTCGGTACCACTTCATATAGCTCTGCAGGACATAAAATGTGAGATACAGAAACAAATTACAAACCACAAACTTGACTAGTAAAAGTTGTAGTTTGCACTATAGAGCAGAGCAAAGCAATTACGTACATGTCGTCAACGAGGAAATATATAAGGTCAAGAAAACAGCTTGAGAGAACCCCATTACACGTCAGTGCGCGCCCATTTCTCCGCTTTATTCGCAAGAGAAAGGTGATTGTTATTAAAAGCGGCCTTATCTGAACTTTCATCACATTGGCAGATTCAAATAAACAGTGGTAAGTGGTGGATAAATTTGGTACCGGCGAACTTTGGATTTAATGAGTAGAACATTACGTAAGACTACTAAAGTATATCTGCAATAAGTCTGCAGTCACCGCAGTCCTCATTAAAGAGAGCAAAAAAGTGCCAATAAGGAAGAGGTTGGGACTGGTACGTGCTATTATTTAACAATACTGTCGACCTCACAGGAGAACATAGCAGAGACGGCATCAGAAGCACCATCATATCATTCATGCAATGCATAACCATAAATAAACAGAAAAAGAATATCCTCAGAGTACGCATGGTATATGACTACAGGTCATGAAAAACTAGTTAATACAATAACTGTAGTGGTAGTATGCGTAATGGTGTAGTCATGGTACTGCAACAAAATACCTTTATATGTCAAGAGTGAATTTATCCGTGAGACCACTAATCTCCAATCGCCCGAGAACTTGCAGTACTTGGCTCGCTTAAACTATTTAAGCGGTCTCAATAACCGGTCTTAATAACCGGTTCCCCGCTGGTCATCATGTGTGCTCTAGTCATCATTATTTGAAGTGCTTACGTCATTCGCTAGGCTCTCGTTTACACATTAGTGCTAGACCGTAAACTACACACCATTCCCCATGAATTACGGCAGCGTATGACCTTTGCGCACCCAAAAATCGAATCCCACGACACATTTCAAGAGTCGCGGCAGCGACGACTTTGACTCACACTGTTGTCGGAGTTTTCTTTCAAGCAAACAATCACTGGAAGGCAACTAGCACGACCGTTCATTTAGAAACATTCGATAAATAGAGCTACATAATTTACGCCTTGTTCTGTCTCACGGGCACTTCAATATACGGTCTTTACCTTTCGAATAGGCCTCATACTTTCCATTGTCACACAGGCGACGCCGGATACTACGACCGTTCCGGCAACTTATATGTGGTGGAGCGTATCAAGGACGTGATCAAGTGCCTAGACCAGCAGGTGGCACCCGCCGAGATAGAGACTCTTCTCAACCAGCACCCACTGGTCCTTGAGGCCGCGGTCGTGGGCATCGATCACCCAGAACTCGGAGAAGCGCCAACCGCATTTGTGGTTCTCGACCCTTGTGGCAAAGGACGCGTCAGCGAGCAGGAGCTTGTACAACTTGTTGCAGGTTGGATAATTGGTCGTGTGCCATTGACTATCTGAACAAGAGCGCTTTTAAATGCGAAGCATTTCTTGATGAACTTGAGCAACTCTGACCGTATTCTATCTATCTATTTAGGGGCGAAGCTCCTCTTAGTCTAACCTTGTCACGCGTCAGTCGTCAGGCGTAACCCGCGTGCCGGGAGGCACGCGCTCGCCCTCGGCGCGTGCCTCCCCACGTGTGCCTCTCACTCTCTCTCTCCCGGCGCGTGCCTCTGCTGTCTTGTGAGAGAGAGAGACAGAGAGAGAGTGAAAGGCGCGCGTTGGCTATCGAAACGCTCTTTCTTTGAGGCACCCAAAATACGCGGGTTCGATCCCGGCCGCGGCGGTCGCATTTTCGATGGAGGCGAAAATGCCAGAGGCCCGTGTACTGTGCGATGTCAGTGCACGTTAAAGAACCCCAGGTGGTCTAAATTTCCGGAGCCCTCCACTACGGCCTTTCTCTCCTCTCTATCTCTTTCACTCCCTTTCTCCCATCCCCACGGACGCTTAGCCGTGCTTCCTACATGGACTGCAGAAATTAGCGTCCTTTCCTAACCGAACCACAATCATCAATCATCATCTTTCTTTGAGGAACGTTACCAGCTCGCAAAGAAGGAGAACGCGCCCTCACCCGCGACAGACAACGTTGGCGCAGGCAGCATCTCCTAGCGAGTTTCTTGATTGAGAAATACCGACTGCTCGCGTTGGAGAAGCGTTCACCGGCAACCCATATATATATATATATATATATATATATATATATATATATATATATATATATATATATATATATATATATATATATATATATATATATATATATATATATATATATATATATATATATATATATATATATTGTCGCGGTTCAACGCGAACAAGTGACAACACCGTTGAAGGAGACAAGGAAAACAGCGTGTTGACGCCACTACAAGAGAAAACTCTTCTTCGTCTTCTTCGGAGTCCAATTTACCCCTAACCCCACTAGCCGGAGTTCACTGAAAACGCCAGTCGTCGTCGTCGTCGTCTTTGTGCCTTCATAGAACGCACGCGTCATTCGCCTCTCCCTAAATGAGCATCGCCCCGATGCTAAACAATTAGCGTCACTTTTTGAAAGTAGTCTGTGGCACAATCACTCGCTGACATAAGGCTTCATGCGGACTACGTGCACGAGTTCAGAACGATGCCGGCGGCGGCTTGTGCAAGGGCTATCTGGAATGACTTCGTATGTCACTTCACTCAGTCGTCGCAGCACACGATAGGGTCCGAAATAGCGCCTCAGAAGTTTTTCGGATAGTCCTCGTTTTCGTACAGGTGTCCAGACCCATACTTGGTCACCGGTCTCATAAGTAACAGGCGTGTGATGTACATTATAGCGGCCTGCGTCGTGCACTTGCTGTTGCTGTATTCGGAGCCGTGCGAGCTTCTTCTGCGCGTTGTGTGAATGCCTCGGCGTCCGTGTCAATGTCGTCAGGTTCGTGTGGTAACATGGCATCGAGCAACGTCCTCACTTCCCGTGCATGGACAAGGCTGAATGGGGTCATCCGTGTGGTTGGCTGCTTAGCTGTGTTGTAAGCGAACGTTATATACGGCAGAATTTCGTCCCAATTTTTGTGCTCGACATCGACATACATTGACAACATGTCTTCGAGTGTTTTGTTGAGGCGCTCAGTCAGTCCGTTGGTTTGGGGATGGTAGGCCGTTGTCTTTCGATGAGCCGTGCCACTGAGCATCAGAACGTGGCTTAAGAGTGCAGCAGTGAAAGCTGTGCCTCGGTCTGTGATGACAAGCTGACTATATATATATATATATATATATATATATATGATGACTATATATATATATATATAGGCACTGGATCTTGACTTGCAATGAAGTGCCGGTGGGAGATTTCACTTGTGCATAGTTGAACCATGAGGATTCGTAGCGTGCGCGTTAATCAGGAACTCGGCACGATCTACGATGAATCTCCCGAGCTTCGCCCACTCATCATCATTCACTCCGTGGATATGCTGTAATTTTTCTATCTATCTATCTATCTATCTATCTATCTATCTATCTATCTATCTATCTATTTATCTATCTATCTATCTATCTATCCGGTACGTTTCGGTGGTCTCCCGGTCGTCTTGCTTACCTGATATACACCAAACTTTAGATGGTCGGGTATCAATACATGAAGAACACTACTGATTGGCCGGTGCACCTAATAACATGATATACTCGTCATGTACGTTACGATTAACGATACTCCAATCACGTATGGCTCATATCCGTAGTGCTCTGCCCGTGGTATTCGAGTATGGTTCACAGGTGTTTGAATTTATTACAGCCCAAGCCAATCTCGATTAAGGTGAAAGCGACATTTGTACACATCATCAGAACGCACTTTAAAGGCATACCGAGTGTTGCAGCATGGGAATGTAATATGCAGGTCACAAACACATAGACGTGCAGTCATTTCCGAAGGCAAGCAACCAAGCGGTAGGCCGGGCCACAGAAGTGCCAAGCAAGCACGCTACCACTAGGCTACGATAGCTCCTCCCCCGCGTTAAATATAGTAAGCAAGCCTAATGCACCAGTAGTTGTGATGAAGGCGCTTGGGAAACGTCACTTGCGTTTATTAGCAATGTGATAAACGATACATATGTTCAACATACCACTCGGCATGATTTTGTCCAAATTTTCTCGATCCGTTCGGAATACTTCAACGAACAGTGCTCATAGTACGCACACCACGGCGCCCTAGCGTACATTTCTATTCGAGAAAACAGGTGTTTGTACTGCGCACTAACGCCATGCCATAGTTAAGTCGTTCATTCGCTACGGTGTTGTCGAGTTTCCCGGTTAGCCCATGGATATGTTAAGCATGTCTACTTACTCATGCACATTGCACGAAGACGTTAATTCGTAACACTTCGCCCGCCACGGTGGTCTAGTGGTTATGACACTCGGCTGCAGATCCGAAGGTCGCGGGATCGAATCCCGGCCGCGGCGGCTGCATTTCGATGGAGGCGAAATGTTGAGGCCCGTGTGCTGTGCGATGTCAGCGCACGTTAAAGAAGCCCGGGTGGTCGAAATTTCCGGAGATCTCCACTACGGCGTCTGTCATAATCAGAGCTGGTCTTGAGATGTTAAACCCCACAAATCAAACGCTTCGCTGAATGCTGCTCGATCCCCCGCGGGCAATTTCCTAGCTTTTATTGGATAATTAACTAAAATATTTTCGCGACTCTGAGCACCCCTTCTATTTTCCAAACAAAAACTGGGGGAAATGTTAGCCTGCGAATCTCATCACTCCCTTATTCATCTATGAAGAGCACGTAGCCAATGCCAAGCTTGCTAGCCCACCGCCAATCTCTGAGGCCATCCTATTGGTATCGGCCGAGGAATCCGCTTTTTTTTTAATCCCAGGCGTGCGGAGAGGATGCAGCACCGTGTAGAAGCTAGATTTTGTTCCGTGCTTCGTCAATCTTTTCTTTGAGTCCCACTTTATTCCTGCTATATACCTAACCTAACCATATAAGGCCCATGTGTTCAGAAAAAGCCTCCAAGACTAACCAGCACCGTTTCGTGTCAAAATGCATTGCAGTGCTCGCTTTAAGACGCCCGCTGTCGGGCCCTATTTAGCCTTTTACCGTTACTATTGGAAAACAAACTCAGTTTGGCTCAGCTATATTAAATAATCGTGAAATTATTACGGATATCCTTGACTCAACTGCTCGTGCCTTGCATTCCTGCTTTTATTGCAGAGCAAACATCTTTCCACAAGAACTTGCACGGCGGCGTTATCTTCGTCGACCACATCCCCACGACAGACACAGGAAAATATCAGCGGAGGAAGCTTCGTCAGGAGTTCCTGCACCATCTCCGAAAATGCATCCATTAACGCTTGAATTACCTGTCTGAATGTCTCCTAGGCTCTAGCCGCAGTAGCGTCAATGAGTTTTGTATCAAGTTACCTCTTTCAACTTCATCTTTGGGCAGCATAAGGACATCAAACATGTTCGGAAAGAAATAGTGAGTTCACGAAACGCTATCACGAAAAGCGATGGTCAGTTAATTCTTTTCCTACTCCGAAAATCGTCCCCTGCATTTGCAGCAGAGAGTAATGACCGTAATTGTGAGCAATCATAAGTTTGTTCCGTTGTTCCTAGATCATGCATCAATGAAAATGTGCAGCGCTCATGTCTATTCTAAGATAGCATTATACCCTATAATCTGCGATAGATTTGCGTTGTGTCTAGCTAGGATTTGTTACTTGCAGCCGTAAGCAGTAGCCCCCCCCCCCCCTTCTTTTCTATTGGAGGTGCGAAATAGGAAATCCGGGGACATGAAACAAGCCAATCTTTCTTGAGATGTGAGATGCACGATATCTTACGCAAAGCAAAGGCGGGGGGGGGGGGGGGAGGTGCGGGAGAGGGGGGGGGAGGGGTGGTCAGCATGAGATAGCTGGTGTGCGCTCGATCACGTATGAGCGGATCTGAGCAGCGCATATCGATCAAATGGCATAGCAAGTACAAGTTCAGGCTTATAAACGGAGGACATTGTAATCTTGCGCAGCGCATAGCTGCGCGTGCGCTACACATTTCTACTGTGGTACAAGGAAAGTAGGTCGCACGCGGCGCTGTCTGAATCGCGCCATGAGGACGCACAGTAACTGCATTTGCAGTTAGATACAATTCAAGTCTGCAGCGAAGCCACTGCCACGCCCTGAAAACCGTTGGCCACTTTTCCTCCGCGAGGCTGCAAGTGATTTTTATTTCCTTCATACAATCCATGTAAACATGCCATTCCATGTTATAAAAATATATAACTGCCGAAATAAACTGATAAGTCAATATATTTATACGTTCTCTTTCGTTTGTTGGGGTGGAACATGAAAGACTGACGCCTTATTGAACTGAACGCAAAATGGCCGACGACGCCATTTTGCATGAAGTCCAATGTGCTTGCTTGTGCGATTGGTTGTTGGAGCAACACTAGACCGAGCACTCCGCCTGCCTTTGTTGCGAGCCGCTGTCCCTTTCTCTTTTACGATTTATGCAACTGTGGACGAGTATTGTGCAAGTGTAGGCGGAGGCCTTTGACATGTGTGTTGCCCTTGCACGATGCCTGGGTTGGACTCTGAGAGAAACAGAGGCGATGACGATTGCACGCATGATCGTGTCATCGTTGGTCCTTTATCGCGGAGATTTGGTCCATCTGGCGTGTTCAAAGAAGGGTGCTTACCCGCTGCGTTTCCATGTCGTCGCCTTTTAGTTTACAGGTGCCTCTAGGCTCGAGCACTAAGGAAAGGGTGATACAGGTCAACCAGATGTTAATCTCCGGTTTGGTATACGGCGCTGGGCTTAAAAAGAGTACAGAAAGGGGGGAAGGTAATAAACAAAAAGCACGCGCGCACGAAACTAACACACACGCACACGAAGGGCGCTCGTTCCAGTTAGAGGCGGAAGGCCGGCAGACAGCAGAAGAACCGCTGTAGCGCTTCCTGGCCTTTGTGTCTAATGAATGTTAGGTCCCTATGATGGCGTAAAATCTCTTCTTCCGATAGCGGTCGGTCTGACTGAATGCGCGGCGAATGGGTTGTATCTCCGGACTGCACTCTCGGCAGTCGAACAAAGCAATGGCCAACTGATTCCCCACTGCGATAGCGGTTGCAGGCTGCAGTATGTGGCGTTCGTGCGCGAGTGTTAATTAATGTTTAAAAGATCTAGGTAATCCAAAAGAATGAAGGTGACCAGGAGACCAACAAACCTTCGTGTGCGGCAAATAGGAATGTTAGAACTCTAAGTCTTACAGTATAATGCATCCGAGTTTTTTATCGCCTTGCCTTCTTTTATTTTGGTCAATGAAAATAAGCGTCTCAAAAATGTAGCGATCACCAAATTCACCACAAAGTACCAGGCTCGGGTAACATTTGCGCGCAAACCCAAGAAAGGTACGGCTAATTCACAAAACGGCGGGTGACAGCCGCTCCAGTAAGAGCGCGTAGACAGATGACGTCGGTGCTCTGTATGAGGCCCACCTAAGGGTGTCCTCCAGCGAGACTTCAGCGGAACAAGAGTGGGGCAATCTCTCCTCAGTGTTGCAGAGCTCGTGATGTATATCTGTGAAGAGTGAATGAGAAGCGGTTGGTGCGGTTGAGGACGTTGCGGCCGTGTTGCTCTTTGAGTCGAACCACATTTTGCGTTCTGCGAACTGATGACGTGCGTTTATCTATTGTGTTTTGTGCGCGAGCTCTTTGTGACGGGCGCGAAAGCAAGCGAGAACATTCCTGAACATTAGCCATTATCTGCGAACCAACCATGAGGCAACGCGACTGTGATATGTTTGTTGGGATGCAGCACTTCGCAGCGAGCCGCAATGCAGATCTTTCGCGTTTTAGTGGTGAACATCTCCTGCGTTGCATCTGTTGTTACGAGAAAAGCATTTAATCAAAGGAAAAAGGAGAGGTTGGCCTGGAGAGTGAGTGTCTGGCCTGCTACTCCTCACAGGGGTAAGGGGAAAAGGGGGAGACCGAGATAGAGGGAGGTATGAGGACAGGTGGCGATGGTAAAGTACAATGAGTCACTGTGCACGTCCTGTAGGAAGATGTGCGCGATGCGCAGTAGTCTTTACAGCACAGCACTAGCGACGAGCATCTAGACCTGCCTCACACAAAATTACGCAGCTTCCGCTAGGTGGCGCAAGGCCAGTTCACAGCGTAGGTGGCCGGTAGTTTACTGAAGCAGGTCACTTGACAGCCATGGCGGGAACATGCTACGTGACACTTCGATAACTGATTTTGGTGGGGTCATGTCACGTAACCACCCAAAGTCACGTAACGCAATGTCTCGTGACGTCTCCGTCAAGATCACGTAACGAAATGTCACGTTACATGTTCTTGCCCAAATCATGTAACACAGTTTCACGCGGTATTGCATGATCCCTAGAAAATTAAAGGCTAGCTTAAACAGCTACGCTGCTAAATATTAAAGAGGCTTAAAGTTCTGTTGGGCGTGATCCGTGTGTTTCCATGCACTCAAATTTTCTCCTCCGAATACTACGAAAGTATTGTTACACGAAGGCCCGAGACAGCAGTAATTATGAGCTACACGTAAATAACATTCGGTTTTCGGTAACTTATGTGTTTGTGTGTGGTTGTGTTGTGCGCTGACGTGGATTCACACGACTCTCGCTTAGGCTACCTGACAAATATGGGACACCTGAAGAAAAATTTTACTGACATTCTCTCTTCCGCTCATCCTTTTGGGCCGATAACAAATCTGAATTTGGTGTGGTGTCTTTGTTATTTGCATTATACTCATAGGTAGTGTTGATTGCATTATTCTGTTTATCGGATGGGAGCTTCAGTTTGATATCGGACATCGACCAAATTAAATTTCATTGTACCCGTCTATGTACGAAACGATGGAGATGTTGAGCTTTCGCCGCTGTTGAAATTTTGACACCTATAGGACGCGCTCGAAGGCTGGAATTGCAGTGTAACATGCCGTACTCGACATCACCCAACCGCCGCGGACGAGCTCAATATTTGCAGCCACGCGTTCCTTTAGAAAGCACTCTGCGCGGTCTTGCACGCGTTGCTAGCAAGTGGAGAATATATCCCGTTAGAGTGTACTCTAGTCCCATGGGGTCCACAAAATGTGTCAGGAGATGTGTCATGGGTCATCCCGCGCCAAACGTTTCAAACACGGCGCCCCACCCTCTCCGATTGTATTCTAAAATAAATGTGGACAATCACTTTACCAGAAAAAAAATTCTATCATTTGCCCTTTTCTGAACGTTGCCGTAGTGGGAAAAAACATAGGTTGCGGAAAAATATCCTGAAATACAGTACTGCGCAGAACGCCTTGAATATCGCCTGTTTACGAGAAAACGAACAGCCCTGACTTATTCTCGTTAATTGGCGGTCGCTACTTTGTCCAACTGTATGCTTTCCGGTGAAGCAAAGCAGCACCTCTGTGGCATTTTTTGATAATCTCTTTATGCATTCTCCAAGGTCTAAAAACACAAGGAGTGTACAGACATACTTATGTGTGTATTCAGCTCATGTGCGCGTCAAGTGTGTAACAATGAATTATGATTATTAACTGAGGTGTAGCTGCCGTTTGGTTCTAACGATTGTATGCATGTCACCTATGATTAACTGTATCATTCTAAGTTTTCTAATGCATCTATTTCTTACGACTGCTCACTGCATTGCTGTGTGATAGGTAGTCGCGACCCTTGTCAAGCCGCTGGTTTGGCATTTAGTCCCGTCCTCGTCCTTTTTTAACAAAGAAGAATAAATTTTAATTAATTTCTTATACCGCTACGCGACATTAAGCCTGTCAAAAATTTTTAAGTCGATAACCCAGCAGTCTTGAAGTGGAAAGGGTTCAAACATGGGAGAGTGTGGAAAATCCTCCGTTGTTTAGGCTTATTTAGATTCGTGAGGCGGTTCAAGCAAAAATGCACGCTTATTTGAAAGGGTATACAAATTAAATCTATTTCTGACAGTTTAGTCGCAGTATTTTTCGATTTAAGCGATAACAATTTTATGCTGAGCGTTCCCCGTAACCCCTGAAGGCAGCTCGTAAGCCCTCTTTGCTGCACAGCAACACGTCCCTAGCTCAAAGGAAATATGCGTCGGCCACGCCAGTGGTGAGATAGTACGCTGCTTTGCGTTTCCACGTTGCTGAATGCTCGCGAAAAGTGTAAATGTGTGATCGATTGTGTGATCACGCGATGTGACGTCGTGCGTGCCCCGAGGGAGCATGCGCCAGTTCTGTGCCTGTTTTTGTTGTTGTTGTTGTTATCAGCAAGTGTGCTGATACCCACCACCACCGCAGTAGCTGTTTAACCAGTGATATCTCGGAATAAAACGTTTTTGATTCCGCGTCAGTTTATTACAGCGGCGACGAGGCGCGGTCTAACCCGAGTGCGGGCCGGTTCTTCCTGGCAGCGTAGCCGTCGGGAGCCGCATTCGAGTGTTCGACTTCTGTGAAAATTCGTCCTGGCCAGAGTACGTCGAGCACATTTAGTTGCCGTGAGCAGCTAACAGGCTCGCAACGTATGGGGACACTGTGTTGCTCAGCTTCTGTGACTCAGAGATGTACTCCCTTACAGCCACTCTCGTGAAGCCGTCGCGACCGCCAAACGTGGACTACCAGGTCATCGTTGATGCAATGCAGGAGCACATCGAACAGAATCCGTCTGAATTATACGCCAGGTAAGTCTTTTCGAAGTGCCAACAATAAGATGGGAATGGGCGTGGCCGATTGTCTCAGTGCTCTTCGCGAGTTATCTGGGAGCGGCTGATTAGCCGGTACAAAATTTCCATTAGAGGAAATGTTGCACGACCGCTTGGCTTTTGGAATTTCCGACAACGTAGCGCCACAATGATTGTTAGCGGAAAAGAACCCGACGTTCGACAAGGCATACGGGTTAGGAGCGGAAAAACTTTACGGGTGGCAGAAACGGCTGCCAAGCAGCAAAAAGAAATTATGCTAAACGCACAGGAGCCCGAATTCCAGCAAGAGTTGACGGCGAGAGTAGAAATCGAAGCCAGCCCCGCCACGGTGGTCTAGTGGTTATGGTACTCGGCTGCTGATCCTAGGGTCGCGGTTTCTAATCCCGGCCGCGGCGGCTACATTTAGATGGAGGCGAAATGTTGAGGCCCGTGTGCTGTGCGATGTCAGTGCGCGTTAAAGAACTCCAGGTGGTCGAAATTTCAGGAGACCTCCACTACGGCGTCCCTCATAAATCAGAGCTGGTTTTGAGACCATAAACCCCACAAATCATCAGAAATCGAAGCCAGGAAGAAGCAACCAGAAAAAGGCAGCGGTGTTGTTTTCGCTGCTTAGGAGCCAATGCAGGATGCCGTTGCAGATAGATTCGGTGTGCTTCTGCGGCGGGGGAAAGGGGCATTTAGCAAAAGCATGCCGAAGAAAGCAAGCGGATGTGAAATCGCAGCTGGAGGAAACGGAAAATTTCGTGAAGAGAGAATGCAACGATTTGTCCAGCATCAGCCAAGTAAAAAGCGGGACGCCAAAGTACATCATAGCTGTAGATTGCTAATGAAATCGTGCCGATGGAAGCAGATTCTGAAGCTGCCGTTTCGATTATCAGCATGAATTTGAGAAGCTGGAAGTGGCGAAGCAGATCAAGCTGGATGAGTGCCAGAACTGGTGTCTTGGACAAAGGAAGTTCTGGACGTGCTGGGAAAAGCATCTACGTCCATACAGTTCAAAGGAAGAGAATTTCAATTGCCGCTGCTAGTTCTGAAGAATGATGGGAACACTCTACTGGGCCGGGATTGGTTCCGGCCGTTGAGAATCAGCCTAACAGACCTTCATAGCATCCATGTCAGACATCTGGCAATATTGGGAAAGTTTTCAGACGTCTTCAGTAAAACATTTCCAGGCGATAAACTACCACGCATCCACATCGAACTGAAGAAGGCCGCCCAAGCCGGGTTCCTGAAGAGTCGCAGCATTACGTTTGCCTTAAAGGATTAGGTCGTAGCTGAGCTAAATTGCTCATTGAAACTGGGAAGTCTGCAACCTACCCAATGTTCCGAATGGGCACTGCCAATCGTTGCGGTGCGGAAAGAAGAGTGCTCCCTATAAGGTTAGGCGTGTTATAGGAGCATCGTGAAGCAGTCCGTAAAGAGCAATGTATACCGACTACCAAGAAGCAAGGAATCTTTTGCCAGATTAGGAAGGTCGAGCGTTTTTTCCAAGCCGGATCTGTCGCAGGCCTATCAGCAACTATTAGTCGATGAAGCAACGTCGGCAGTGCTCACGATAAACACCGTGCGAGGTCTGTACAAGGTTTGTTGGCTGCCGTTCAGCGTGTCTGTTTTTCCAGGGGTTTCCCAAAGAACTATGGAAATACTGCTGGCCAGAATGCCGCAAGTGGGTGACATTCTGATTGCCAGCGAGTCTATCGAGGAACATCAACGGATCCTCGCCGAAATCCTCAGACGTTTGTCCAAAGCGGGGCTCAGGATTGAAATCGGGAAGTGCGAATTTTTTAAAGAGAGCCTACGCTTCCTGGGGCATTGGTTTGGCGCTATCGGATGTGCCCCTCGAAGGTTGAGGTCATGGCTATCCACCAGGCTCCTTCCTAAAAGAAAAAAATACTGCAAGCCTTCTCGGGAAATGATAAATTTCTATAATTGCTCCTTGAAGAGCAGGGCAGTAGTGGCTAAAAAGCTGTATCTTTTGCTGGGTAGTAACTTGAAGATTTTAGCGCCCGAAGACACGCACTGAGAAAGACGTGACAGACACAGGCGCTTCTTGCAACAATGTTTATTTAGAAAACAGCGAGCCACATATATAGGCAACAAACAACAAACATCGCTTTTCCACCATCATCATTACAGACACTTTGGAAATTCAGCTATCTTTGCGCCTGACGCAAATAGGTTACTGGAGTGCCTGCAGTGAGCATCGAGGAACCAACGTCTTTTTTTGTTCACATAGTACTGGTGTTCATTTAAACGCTCGTTGACGCACCGTCCACTCTGACCTACATAATTCTTGCCACATGTTTATGGAAGCATGTACATTACTCCATCCTTACATTCTATAAACCTGTTTTGGCTATTATGCTTCTTTTTGTACCGCTGCTTGTGGCTATTCTGCACAAAATCTGCAATTTTGTGGGAGCCGAAAACAATACTTTAACGTTGGCGCGTTGTCCTGTCTTTTTTTTAGTCGGTGTGATAACCCATGGATATATGGAATGACCACAACCTCTCTCGTGCCAGCTTGAAGCGGGCTGGCGGGAATGTTTTTTTGGCGCGTTCTTCAGAAGGCCCTCAGAAACACTGACAAGCACATGCATAGGGTAACCTGCGGACCGGAGACGGGCAATTTGTTCACGACAACTTCAGCTCATGCGCTGAGGGCACGACTTGCATAGGGCGTTGAGCACGCAAGTCTTCGCTATTCCCCTCTTAATTAACTTGGAGTGTGCCGACTGATACGAAAGCAGTGGCTTGTTGGCGCGAGGGTCGTACTTGCAGTGGATGCGGTAGTCATGAAAATGACTTTCAGTGGTTTTTATTCTGAAAAATGATGAGATACTTCTTGTATGAATGCGGATGCGCTAGTCATGGCGCCACTTTGGTGAGGCAGGCTATTCCAATCCTGATATCCTGGAAGCGAATACTCCCGTCAACCGGCAACTCGTGTGTTACAACTAGAGAGGACAAGCTCTCGCGTAAGAAAAGCGTTAGTGGCGAAAGAATCAAAAACGTCAGCATTGCAGTCAAGCAAAAGTTTAATCATCGGCATATCTAAACATTTCATTCTTGAAATTTGGGAGCCGATCACACCGGCCTTCTGTCAAGTTCCGCTAATAATAAATCGCTCAGAATCCTCAGCTTTTAAAAGTGAAGCAATGGGTTCTTGACGGCTGGCCGCGATAACGAGTAGCCCAGAAGTATTCTTCGTGTGAGCTCAGACAGAACGAGCTGTCTGTGCATCGTGATGTGTGTTCTGGGCAAGCCGCGTAGTAATTCCGGAGGCATAGAAGAAGGAAATTATAAGCCCCCTGCATGCTAACCGTCCGGGAGTGACTTCCGCGAAGGCAATTGATAGGTAGTATGTGCGGTGGCTTAAGATAGGCGCAAAGATCGAACTTGTCAGACACGGCACGCCGTGCCTGTAGGACAGACCGAGTGAAGGTCTCCGAGTACTTGCCTTGGCTGGCCTCCGGTTAACAGTGCCAACAGCTCCCTCTCAAGCGCTCTTACCATGAGAGGTCGCGGAAAGGTTCCACCAGGATCCCTCAATACTTCCTTCTGGTCATCAAACTACCACGTCACTCTATGGGCTTTATACAGCGCTCGCAACCACCCCGTGCGGCGCTGGCGCATCTTGGAGGAGGCCGGCGGGTGCTCTCCATTAGTGCAGTGTAGGTCCGGCGTGGTGGTGTGCGCGGTTGTTGCTTTCTTTCTTTTTCCTTCGCTGTCACCTCGGTATGTTTCTCCACACGGTGACAGCGATGCCTAACGCTTGCTGCGTGACGGGCTGTCGGTGGGCGTACAAGGGCATCGACGAAAAAATATCCTTTCATTTCATTTCATTTTATTACCTCAAAAGCCCACGGTAAGCAAGGAAAAATCTTTCTTCGTGTTCTACAACGGCCACCTCTGCACCTCCATGCGACGCCGTACTGTACGGATAGAAGGCACATTCCTCAAATGTAGAGACCAATTAAAAATCCTTGCCGAAGTCTTTTGACAGTAACCTTAATTTCCATGCTCACGTCCACTGCCTCAAAAACAAAGCAGAAAAGTCCATTTCACACGTGCTTACCTTCCTGCATATGCACCACAGTGCGTCATATAGAGTAAGATGACTCCTGTACAGACAGGTCATCCTGCCGTCGTTAACATATGTATCCCCCTGCTGGTGGCCTGCCTTTCCCACAGCATACTTAACTGCCCATGTCTTATCGTTACAATGATCCATCTTAATTGCTTTAATTGGAGCGTATTACACATCAACATCAGCATTGCACATAGTGTCCAACTGCGCACCACTACCATTAGAGCTAGATCGACTGGCCGCAGAATTTTCCCTGTTCACACAGAGAAAGATCACCCTTTATCATACGTCAAATTATCATCCCGCACACATAACTTCCGACATGATGTTTGGCTACAACACCTTTCCTACAAATACCAACACCCATTTATAAAACTGACCACATCAATGGCTCACGCATTCACCCCAGAAAATGTGTTGCACATCCACACCGATGGATCGTACACTTCCACAGGGGCTGGAGCTGCCTTCGTCTCGTTGGATCGGACGTCCCGTGTCCACAAAGTTCACAAGTTCCACATTACGAACGCTCCTGGCGCGTACTCTACTGGGGTGGTCGCTTTTGCCGAAGCGCCGAAGTACCTCGACAATGTCAAATGCCACAAACACGTACACATATATACAGACTGCCTCTCCCTCCTTCAAGCGACTACTTTCCTCAGGGACGCCGACACACGAATCTTCAGCATTAAAAACAATATGTGGCGCTTACAGAACTGTTCTTATCACATCAGGTTGTTTCACATGCCAGGCCACAAAAACATATTTGGGAACGAACTGGCCGACATTGCCGCCAGTTCAACAACATGCCACGGACAACTAAGAGGCGTAAAACACTCCCAAGCTACCATTCGATCGCAACTTTACAAATCCGCAAAAATATTATGGCATAATGAATGGCAATCGAAACACATTAACACTACGGCACTCTACTGGATACCTAGCGTGCCATATGCTATTCCAAAATGGTTCCCGCCAAATAGGCGCCTAACGCATTTAATAAATGGGAAAGAACACTTTCAATACTATCTTTTCCGATTTCCCGTAGCGACAGCAAGCATTTAAAAATGCGGATTTATCTCTGGTAATTCAGAACATTAACTGCACGACCACACCTCAACATACGACGAAGTACAACGGAAAACATCGGGCATGAAGACGCAGCTAACCTCCAAGCACTGCCCTCTGTTTCTGACAAATTGCGCTAAGCGGGCAACGCTCGCACGCATCATGTCGACGTTAGCAACTACCACACCATATACCTGACGCTTCCTAGCACTCCCACTCTTCCCAGAATCAAGTTCCATCTTTCCTCCGACCCCTTCATACATACATACATTTCATTTCATATTCTACAATGCATGTTCTGGACACTCCTTTTGCATAAACTAACAATGGTGAGGATTTTCTCGGAGGAGTGGCCCTAACATCATTCAAGCTCATAAGCACACACTTCAGAGCACATCCTGTTTTTCCCCTTTCCACAAACGATGTTTTCATACATAGGCAGTGTCCTTCTATCTGTTGTCTATTCCTTTTCCCTTTACCCCTGTGAGGAGTAGCAGCCCAGAGACTCACTCTCCAGGCCGACCTCTCCTCCTTTCCCTTCATTAAATGCTATATTCTTCAAGTGCTACACTGCATTTTTACAAACTACATGACTCACGCCGCTGTTCGCAGTCATAGCAGAAGGGCCGTATCGCCCAGCGTTTGGTGGTAGATGCATATTTGCTTTACGACGCGAAAAAACACAAACCTCGAGAGGGAACGTACAAGTCGTTACGGCTGCCACAGCTATGTAATGGCTGGCGCACACCCTTATAATTCCATCGAAGGTCAAAAACCCAAACACTTGGCAGTGAGTAAGCAGACAAGCAGCGTACAGCTCACTCACCCTGAATGTGCATGTCTCCAGCAACCTGGAACACGTCGTTTCCGTTGGCACAGCCCTATAATGGCGCACACCCTAATAAATCATTCGAAACGTACAAACCAAAAACATGGCTGTGAGGAAGCAGACAAGCAGCGTACAGCTCATCCGCCCTGAATGGAGTACATGTTTCCAGCGCAACCTGAAACTCGTCGTTACGGTTGGCACAGCGCTGTATTGGCGCACGCCTTAATAAATCCGTCGAAGGGCACGAAGCAATACACTTGGCAGTGAGAGACAAGTAGCGTACAGTTCACCCTACCTAAATGTACGTCTCCAGTGCAACCTGGAACTCGTCGTTGCGTTTGGCACAGCCCTGTAATGGCGCACGCCTTAAAGGGACCCTGAAGCGGTTTTCAGATTTCGAATTTAATGAAAATTCGGAGTCTGCGACCTCGTATAACATGCCTACGATGGTTCTTATCCGCGATATTTAATTAAGCAACGGTAATATGAGCGCCCAAACTTGGTCCGAGGGAACGCCCCACGGCGAGCGCGGAGAGTAGGTGAGGAGGATGAGAGAGAGTGAAACGCGGAGCAGTGACGTCATTTTGAGGGCGAGCAGGGTAGCTGCATTGGTTTGCAGCTTTCGGTTGCGCACAGCGCAGTGTCAGTAGAGGAGCTTGTGTTGGTTTCTGGGCACCGCACTGCTTTGTTGTCATGCATGGATATTTTTCCCATAGCAAGTTCCTCGAGTATATTACAATACTGCCTTTGCTGCGGCCTATGTATACTGATTTGACGATGTAAACTCGCTATACCGAGCTTCTCTGCGTCCTTCAGCTGCGACAACTACGTTTGCGGAACGAGCAGCATTTCACAAATTTCCTCAAGATTACATGTCCACTGAGTGGGTTGTTGCTGTTAGGAAAGAGATAAAACTTCAGTCCTACAAGTGTGCTATGTTCGAGGCCTTTCCTAGACACGACTACGTCCAAAGACCGTCTCGAATATAATCGGCACGCTCGTTTATATATATTCATTAAGGTATTTGTAACAAATGTGAACGAGCCCTTGACCACTTCCATTTCGTTATATATATATATATATATATATATATATATATATATATATATATATATATATTAGGGAACAAAATCTACTTACGTTTCGGCTGGTGGACCAGCCTTTGTAAAAGACTGTGACTTTGACAGAGGCTGGTTCACCAGCCGAAACGTCAGTAAATATACTGTGCAAAAGCCAACGTGCGTCGTACTCCCTTTTGTTCCTTATTGTATCGGAGCCAACGTGATTTCCTTGCCGCAACTGTATATATATAATCACAATCCTAATCCCTTCTAGTTGATTAGAGTGATATCAAAAGACATTGAGGCAGTCAAGAACTAGTCACACATAATGACGCACAACATGGACATTCAAGCGTTAATCATGTTCCAAATGTACGCGCTGATGAGTTTTTGCCGGAATCAAAACAGCATTAGTCGCACCGTCTACTTAACTATGGCCGCGTCATATCCATGGGCTGTCAGCGCGGTCTTCATGACGGCGCGCTGTTCACCCGTGCTTGTCCCACGTGAAGGGGTGCTCTTATCGAATTACGTTCGTGCGAAACGAGAGACATGAAAAGTTGATTGTGTTATAGTTCTTGCCGAGAATGCGAGGTCTTGCGAGTGTATGTCCTATACATGATGAGCGCTGTACCTGGGCAGAACCTACACGCCGCTCACTCGATCGGATGCTTCATTGCATATTTCTTGAATTGCACTGCTAGGCACATGCTCAAACACACGTCACTGCACGTGGACAGGTGTGGATACCAGCCGATAGCGATCCGTGTATCGCAGTACGGCTAGACCACTGTGATGGTAGCCTGTCGTCTGCACTGTTTGAATTCAGGCTACCACATGTAATTGTACCACAAACTCATGGTAATTTCTACAGTTAGCCATAATAATAGCAGTATGCTCATATACAGCAAGAAAAAGAACTGATAAAACGAGGACGGCTAGGCGGCGCGCGCGCACAGGTCCAGCCGTGGCAGTCAGCTCGTCCGAGGCACTCACAATGACGTCATAAAACTCCTCCACCAATCGTAGGCAGTGACAAGGTTTTCGTTGCCGCCCATGACGCACGCAGCGCGTTTTTGCCAGAAAAGGGTCATTTGCTCAAGTTAATGCCCACTTTCGACCTGATTTACGCGTTCATCGCACGAAAAATTATAAAACAGCATTATCACCTCAATTTTAGAGGCGAAGCTCCTTAGGGAATAGGCTAGTCCGGCGTCGTTGTCGTCGTAGCCACCTCTAGGTCTCAGAATAATCACGAGATGGCGCTGTGGTGCTGCGGTGCGGCGCACCGGGAGGCTCACGCTCGCCCTCAGCGCGTGCCTTCCCGCGCGCGAGCTCTCTTACTCTTCCATCTGCTGTCTTGTGAGAGAAAGAGAGAGCGAGAGCGAAAGGCGCGCGTTGACTATGAAAACGCTCTTTTTTCGATGTACGCTCTACCAGCTCGCAAAGAAGGAGAACGCGCCCTCACCCGCGAGAGGCAACGTTGACTCAGGCAGCGTCTTCTGGCGAGTTTCTTGATGGAAAAATACCGACTGCTCGCGCTGGAGAACCGTGTATATATATATATATATATATATATATATATATATATATATATATATATATATTCCAGCGGAGCAGGCGGATGAGCAGCGTACAGCTCATCCGCCTTGAATCCACATGCCTCCAGCGCGGCCTGGAACACTTCGTTACGGCCCTGGTGCAGGCCAGGTTGCCCAAATTGTAGGCGTGGAACGCGGACGCCAAATCAAATGATCCATGTAGCTGCAAGCAACGGAGATCAGAATATCCTTCTCTCGTGCCACTCGTGAGCACGTAGTCCAGCACTAACTTGGACGTGGCCGGCGAGATTGGACGGTCGTGCGCCATGTCCGGCGATCAAGCAGGGAGGCTTGCGTTTGGCTCAGGTCCATCAGCACAGCACCAGTACGCCCGCTTGAAAGACGGCGAGTGGAATGACAGTTCGGTGGCCCCACGTTCTTTATATCTTGCGGCAGTAAGGGACGGTAAGGATGTACTTTCCATTCTCCTCGTTCTCTCCCTCATTCTGTTTCTCCCTCTTTGTTAAAAGAGTATTTAAGCGCGAATAGACTAAGACGAAGAAGGCACATGAATGAACAGGACAGGCGCTGACATTCAAGTGACATTACTGATGGGAAATGACATGTATGTGTGCGAACATCGTCAAAAATCTCAAAAAGATAAACCTCCCAGGAATTGAACTTCTTTTTCAGTAATTAGATGGATGGGAAGCCGACACACTTCTCTGCTTCTCGAATGATAAGATAGGCCTCATTGGTTTCGTGTTCCAGCCTATCATACGCACGTTTTTAAAACGTGCGCATCATGACTCTCTCAAATGTCGCAAGACGACGACAGAGGCCACGCAGTAACGCAAGTAAGTCACATTTCCTGCCAAGTGGTGTCGTCAATTACGTGGCCAGGCGACAAAATAGCATAGCAAGCGGAAGAGAGCGTGATGAGAATGGGACCAAGCATACATATCGCGTTCAACTCTTAAGGCTGAGCCTAAACGTCCCACAATTTCTGATATAAATGCACGCGAACATATGTGATGATAATTTCATGATGACGATATTTTTCAGCGCCTCCTCTACTTTGACGTGCCTTGCACGTCGATCGCCCTCCCATTGTTCGCCCGTAACCACTGTGTTTTGCCAGCTCTCCGCGATGTGGCGCCAGCTTCTGACACTAACCAGCGTCGCTGGAAGAAGTCTTAGAGTACTGCACATGTAGGTGGCCTGCAGGCACCACTGAGTGGTGGCGGCCATATCCCTTCCTGGCCGTCCAAAGCGATGCCAGCGAGCATTGAGAAGAGAAGAATCACTGCTGCCATGTCGCGTTTCACTCGGTGAAACCAAACTTTTGTGTGTGTGCGTGTGTGTGTGTGTTTCATAGAGGACATTACGAGTGATTCCGAGTTACCTGTGCGGTAAGGGTCGTAACTGTGCGGAATGTGCGATGGTCGTTGCCCTATACGTATATGTTCGAGAGCTATCTCCAATGTCTTCGTTGGTGTATCTGCGCGTCACGTGTGTCTTCGCTTTATGTAGAGCACTGTTTCTGTGTATCATTTATATGTGTCTTCGAACGCCATTTACTCGGGCACTGAGTGGATCCTAAATTTTTTGCATTAGTTTGACAGCAGATAGAATGTTCTGCGATGTACAAAAGAGCGGCAGGAGCGAAAGGAAAGGCAGGAACGAGTGATAGCTCGGTTGAATGGGCCTACTATACTAGTCTTTGGCCGAGGTTATATAATTTGGTTTGAAGACAAACTTGTCGAAGCATGTGCGTCACATTTCATCAAATGGTAAACTTATTTATTTATTTATTTATTTATTTATTTATATATTTATTTATTTATTTATTTATTTATTTATTTATTTATTTATTTATTTATTTATTTAAGCTTACTGCCAATCCCAATAGGGATTATTGCAGTAAGGGCAAAAAGCATACAAGAATGAAACAAATACTGAAATACAATTCGCAGAAGCAGTTAAGTTTGGGATATTATCTTTTAAATAATGCAAACAATATTGTCGTTGTTTATGAAAATGCCTAACACGGAAAAAATGCAGAAGCGAACATCTTATACACAACCCATCACACACATCATCTACAAACTAAGGAGCGGGAGCATTACAAAAAAAATGAAGCTGAATAGGAGCATCAGTAATGAGGTCGACGAGATTGTGCTGAACCCCTGGTTAAGAGCGTCTAAGGAGTCATGACTATAAAGCTTGCGAGTGAGTTTCGTAGGATTGTAAAAACGTGTCTAGTGATGGACTGAGAAAGATATGTGAAGGTAGGTCGTTCCATTCTCTAGTTGCAGCAGGAAAGAACTGAAAATCTCATTTATCGATATATTTATCGATAAATATCTTGATAAATATCTTGATATATTATCGAAATGAAGTTCAAGACGATAGACTGGTGGGCTAGTTGTAAAGCACAACTTTTCAAGTAATAGCGCACCGCAAAGCACAGACTGTGTTTGCTGTGCGCTATTACAGTCTGCGTTTGCTGTGCTCTATTACTTGAAGTTATTATCGAAATTTTATCGATATATTGATACTTTGTACCTATTGTAAAATTAAAACAACTGCTCTTGTCCAAACTGCCCTTATAAAAATGCTCGTTGACTTTTTTTAAAACTCTTTCGAACTTTCTACCAACTTTATGGACGTCCTATAGGATTTTGCTTTCTATGCACAACGGTTAAAAAAAGTTCGTTTAGTTTTGTTTAAAGAAACTTTGCTTACAGAAAGTTATAATAATGTATGATAAAATATTATCATTAAAATTGTTATAATTAATGTCACTGCAATATTCTGCGCAATAGTAGAGCGCACCTTTAATTGGCCATGAATTGCTATACCACACTTTTTACCAGGCTGTTTGCTTTGAGTATATAACGGTCAACTATAATAATCTCTCTCTCTCTCTCTCTCTCTCTCTATATATATATATATATATATATATATATATATATATATATATATTATATATATATATATATAACGGAAGGTGTGAAAGGCACGTTTTATTTGCTAGAAACAACTTCATGAGCTCATGAGCCCACAGATATTGTAGCCTAGGGAAGCACGGGGAAGTTAATTGTGGTATTGTATTTGTGCAATAAGTAAAGAAATAATGTAAACTGATATATCTATATATATATATAATATATATATATATATATATAATATATATATATATAGATATATATATATATATCAGAATTGACGATGCGCCTCTTAGAAAACGACGGTTTATTACATCCAGAGGGAATTCCCTCTTACAAACCTCTCATACGGAAAACCATTACACCGATGTTTTGGTGAGATGTGATATCGCTGTAGTAATTTTGGGCGTAAGCCTCCTTTCGCGCCACTACGTCGTGAAAAAAGTTCTTATTTTATTAACCACAGAGGATAATTGAAAGAGGACTGCAAATTGGTGGAACTAGTTACTGTAATCATGATGCCGGGAAAAGGGGCCCTAAAGATAGTAATTTAATACATTATTGTTGGTCGGTAATACTTAATAAATAGCGGACTTCCAGTAACAGCCTTAAACTAAGCTCTGCTACTGCAGGACAATGGGAATTACTTCTCATCTCTGCAGTAAGGTGTTATATACTTGAATAAAGAATTTCTTAACGCTTTTGAGTCTGCGTCGCGTCATTTCTCTGCATCGTTAACCCTAATCACATTGTTTTTATATATAACGAATTATTTCATTTATTTGGAGTTTTCTATGAACTGTCGTCATAGATTTGATGCACCTATTCAGACTATACTCTTCGTACAACTGCAGTTATAGGCCGACATTTCACTTTCAGGTATATTGGCGAGGCTCAAAGAAAATATATATATGTTCCGCTCTCATAATTTAGAACATGCTGACCTGCAGAGACTCTCTAAACAGCATCGCACGACCGCCAACCGGTTGGTATGTCGGCCCCCATATGACTGCACGGAGCGGCAAACTAAGCACGGGCCAGACAACGTTGTTTGGAACTGTTATCATTGCTACGCGTTGACTTATTTAATGTTCCGTTCATTTCCACGTGCACTGCTTTGCTGAATGGCTTCATGGCCCTGTCAAGCTCTTGCAAGATGTCTCTTCAAAACGTTGAACGAATAATAAAAATACTCATCATCATTGATGTTATTATTATTTGGCATTTTATTTGATTTACGATTCCTCCAAATGAAGCAAGGAAATGACGTATTACGCAAGGTGCCCACTCTCCCTCTCCTCCCCCCCTCTCTTCCAGACTTGCGCAACAACTATGTAATCGCATGCCCTTCGTGAAAATTGGGTGCGCTACTGGGTGCGCCTGGGTGCGCGACTGCCTCGGCGCGGTTACTGTCTGCGACGGGGTCAGCGCAAGGTATTGGCCTCGAGATCGAACACAGCCGGCGCCTAGCGGCGAGTGGACGAGGCTCCCAAGTGTGGATAGCTCCTTGCGTCTTCTGTTAGCCACTGCGCTTTTACATGCGCGCGTACGTCGCACGTATCCTCCAATATGTTTGCTCCCTGAGCCGGTGCAGTGTTGAATGCTTTCATGTGTTCTTGTCCAAGCATAAAAGTATTAGTTATAGTATTATTTGGCTTTGGGGGCGCTGCAGCCGTAGCACTTTCTTAAAATCACTGAGCGCCTGTGTCGTGAGCTTGCTGTCATTGTCGCACATCAGGTTCGGCACAGCTATTTCCGTTTGGCTGCTGCTGCTGTGCATTTCAGTATACAGCAAAGTGCACTTAGCGTCCTTCTGAATAAATTAAACAGGAAACATCAACGTGTAAATGCAGTGCTGTAGCGATATCGTCACGCGATATGTGAATTTGAGCATGACGGGAAATACCGGACGTTCTTCGCTTGACTAACACATCTTCTTTTCTTACGTGCATAAAGAAATAAACCCTTTCTTGTTACGGTCACGCAAGTAATCATGCGAGGAAAGTGATGCCTTTGAGTATTAAAACGTTTACTTAATATATGCGTGTGTCAAACATTGTGACAGTACTCAAGCGGCGTATGCAGTCGTGTAGCTTGCCTAACTGAACTGCATGCCTTGCGTTTCATGGAACATGTCATGCAAGGCATTTAAACGCACGTATGCGCGTGTAAGTGCTCAAGCTGCTGCTCCAACTCAATGCGCAGTAAGTCTTTTTTCTATTGTTGTAGCCAACAGTGAAGACTGAGCGAGAACTCAGTGCTGAACACTTTCAGTCGCGTAACAGTAATGCCAACATTTTAGAAGTGAACGTAAGTATGATGAAAGAAAAATAGACCGAGAGAACCCCCGAGGAAGACAAACTGTGAAGCTGGGTGATGGTCCCATTGAATGGCATATCACGCTTCCTTCACATGCAATAAAAACGTTTTGCTTGCTTCCTGCATTGACGTAAGATTCAAGGATGCATTTATTACAGTTTCACTTCGGTCAATACTTTTAGTTAGCGTGCAAAAGATTCGTGAGTATTCCGTATATCCACGCAGTTTCGCACAGGCTTAAGAAAGTGGTAAGTAGATATGGGGTTAATGTTGTGTTTACGGCTCCCAATAAGTTAGGTAGGGTTTGTGCTGCCGTGCATAGAATAAATGAGCTGATGGAAGGAAAGAAGCGAACGGATATCTGTCAGGTTAAGCATATAGCCAAGAACAATTTTACCGACTGTCGCATGGGTGTGGCTTATAAGATTCCTTTTAGCTGCGGGCGTTTTTATGTAGGGCAAACTGCGCGTTGTATTAATCAAAGATTAATTGGACATAGAAGGTCGCTATCAGGTGGAACGCCGTCAAATCTAACTTTGCACTGCCAGGTCTGTAACTGCACGCCCGTGTTAGACGAAACCGAGATCCTGTACAGAAAAGAATGAAGAGACGAGTTTATGGTCGAGGCGTGCCCTATCAGTATTAGTGGAAGTGCGTGCGTGAGTCAGCCGTCGATTAGCTTAAAACAGAGAGGAGATGCCTTAGCAGTTGTCTATCGCGTAGACCGGACGTGTAACCGTTTGACAGGTGGCGATACCATTCCGAGCATGCGCAGATAAGCTGTGGTCTTCTTTCTTTTTCGCCTCTGTGCTCTCCCCGCTTCAGTTGTTAGTCGGCGTCGTGTGTCACTTCTCTCCTTTGGTCCGTGTCTTGCACGCCTCTTCTTTTGAATAGGACCCTTACGAACTCGCTCAACTGTCTGTCCTTTTATTCTTTTAATCGCTGTTTCGAGCTGACAGGCCTACATTTCACGTCTATGTTTTGAGTAGTTTTAAACGCTACCGCGGAGCGTAATCAGCGGCCTGCAGTGGAACGGAACCACCG
>JABSTT010003711.1:0-24819 GCA_013339685.2 Hyalomma asiaticum | reverse complement strand
GCAGAAGTATCCCGCTCCGACTGGGGGAAATTATAGAAAGAACCTTGTGTTAACAGATGATGTACAGATGATGATGGGATATCGTTGGAAATAGCCAAAAGTACGCCACCGCCTCTCTGTGTGACACGGTCACAGCGAAAAAATGAGAAGCGATAAGCGTTTAAGAATATCTCGGTGTCGTACACATGCGCGTTGAGCCAAGTTTCAGTGAACGCGATGATTTTCGCGGAGCACGTGTCGATCGCAGATGATAGAGAGTTACATTTGTTAAGAACGCTTCTGATATTAGAAAAAAGGAACGATACGGAAGCTTCAGGCACATGACCACTGCCCCCCCGCGCATGGCTTGAATGTTGCAGAAGGGGCATGGCTGCATCACTATTTGGGTCATAAATGTAACATTTATGGTTTAAATGTAGCTCAGTTTATGTTTGATGGGGCCTGGTTGACTCTTGGCAAAATCAAGTAGCCTTTTCCGAGCTGCACGTGTAGCAGGTGAAAAATCCTCTGCTACAGTCATGTTGTCTTTCTTCAGCTTTATGCGCGTCGCAAGTAATGCATCTCTTGTTTTATAGGATAGGCATTTAACTATGACGGGCCAACATTTGCCTTGGCTGAAGGCACCCAAACGATGCGCACGTTCAATGGCATCAGAGGAAAGGGGAGAAGAAAGGTGGCGGTTGAGAGTGGAAGTAACTTTTTCCTCTGTCATTTGCCAGGTTTCTTCGGAATCTGGAATGCCGTTAGGTTGTTGCGTCGTAGTCTGTCATCGTGATCCTGCTCGCGTGTTTGTAATGAGCAGACCTGCACGGAAAGTTCATCTGTCTGAGTATGGATGCTGCTAACTTCCTGGCTGACTTCTTCTAGCTTTTTATAGTTTTCCTCCTGTACCTCAAGGCGGTTCTGAATAGCAGTGATTTTGGTTTCGATCGATTTCTGTCCAGATTTAATGGTTTTAACATCAGCTGCTAATTCAGTCTGCACCTTCGAACTTTCCAAAGAGCGGGTGTGAACGTCTTTAAGCATTTGGAAAATTACCTTCATCTGTTCCGCGGGATCTGAGGGTAGAGTTGCTATGTCACCGAGCGTATCCGAACGCTTGGTAGGGGGTCCGGGGTTGCTCTCAACATCACCAGCGCAAATCAGCAAAAAAGGCATGAAACAGCACTCACAAAACACTTCACTCAACACCCGTAGACACGGGACCAGTATTAAGCAGAGGTTGTTACTTTTCTCTGCATATAAAGAAACGTTTGTACACACCTGCATTGCAAAAGGGAAGCGATTCAGTGCTTGTACAGAAGCACTGTTCCCGTGTCCACTGAGTTGGTTTGGGCTGCGCTGGCTTCTTAAATGCTTGGTTAAAGATGATGCTGCTGTCGATCCGGGGGGTTGCTTGAAGACGAGTTCATCAGGAACAGTCAGGGTAGGCATGGGCGTGAAATCACGAGGCGAGAAGATCACCCCGTCAGACGCGCCGACGCGAAGGTGTTCCAGTGCCGAAGGTGACGATGGAACGTATATCACCCCGAAAGATGTGGCCGATAAGAAGGGCACGAGGAATGCCAGCAGAACCTGCATTGCAAAAGGGAAGCGATTCAGTGCTTACACAGAAGCACTGTTCCCGTGTCCACTGAGTTGGTTTGGGCTGCGCTGGCTTCTTAAATGCTTGGTTAAAGATGATGCTGCTGTCGATCCGGGGGGTTGCTTGAAGACGAGTTCATCAGGAACAGTCAGGGTAGGCATGGGCGTGAAATCACGAGGCGAGAAGATCACCCCGTCAGACGCGCCGACGCGAAGGTGTTCCAGTGCCGAAGGTGACGATGGAACGTATATCACCCCGAAAGATGTGGCCGATAAGAAGGGCACGAGGAATGCCAGCAGAACCTGCATTGCAAAAGGGAAGCGATTCAGTGCTTGTACAGAAGCACTGTTCCCGTGTCCACTGAGTTGGTTTGGGCTGCGCTGGCTTCTTAAATGCTTGGTTAAAGATGATGCTGCTGTCGATCCGGGGGGTTGCTTGAAGACGAGTTCATCAGGAACAGTCAGGGTAGGCATGGGCGTGAAATCACGAGGCGAGAAGATCACCCCGTCAGACGCGCCGACGCGAAGGTGTTCCAGTGCCGAGGGTGACGATGGAACGTATATCACCCCGAAAGATGTGGCCGATAAGAAGGGCACGAGGAATGCCAGCAGAACCTGCATTGCAAAAGGGAAGCGATTCAGTGCTTGTACAGAAGCACTGTTCCCGTGTCCACTGAGTTGGTTTGGGCTGCGCTGGCTTCTTAAATGCTTGGTTAAAGATGATGCTGCTGTCGATCCGGGGGGTTGCTTGAAGACGAGTTCATCAGGAACAGTCAGGGTAGGCATGGGCGTGAAATCACGAGGCGAGAAGATCACCCCGTCAGACGCGCCGACGCGAAGGTGTTCCAGTGCCGAAGGTGACGATGGAACGTATATCACCCCGAAAGATGTGGCCGATAAGAAGGGCACGAGGAATGCCAGCAGAACCTGCATTGCAAAAGGGAAGCGATTCAGTGCTTGTACAGAAGCACTGTTCCCGTGTCCACTGAGTTGGTTTGGGCTGCGCTGGCTTCTTAAATGCTTGGTTAAAGATGATGCTGCTGTCGATCCGGGGGGTTGCTTGAAGACGAGTTCATCAGGAACAGTCAGGGTAGGCATGGGCGTGAAATCACGAGGCGAGAAGATCACCCCGTCAGACGCGCCGACGCGAAGGTGTTCCAGTGCCGAAGGTGACGACGGAACGTATATCACCCCGAAAGATGTGGCCGATAAGAAGGGCACGAGGAATGCCAGCAGAACCTGCATTGCAAAAGGGAAGCGATTCAGTGCTTGTACAGAAGCACTGTTCCCGTGTCCACTGAGTTGGTTTGGGCTGCGCTGGCTTCTTAAATGCTTGGTTAAAGATGATGCTGCTGTCGATCCGGGGGGTTGCTTGAAGACGAGTTCATCAGGAACAGTCAGGGTAGGCATGGGCGTGAAATCACGAGGCGAGAAGATCACCCCGTCAGACGCGCCGACGCGAAGGTGTTCCAGTGCCGAAGGTGACGATGGAACGTATATCACCCCGAAAGATGTGGCCGATAAGAAGGGCACGAGGAATGCCAGCAGAACCTGCATTGCAAAAGGGAAGCGATTCAGTGCTTGTACAGAAGCACTGTTCCCGTGTCCACTGAGTTGGTTTGGGCTGCGCTGGCTTCTTAAATGCTTGGTTAAAGATGATGCTGCTGTCGATCCGGGGGGTTGCTTGAAGACGAGTTCATCAGGAACAGTCAGGGTAGGCATGGGCGTGAAATCACGAGGCGAGAAGATCACCCCGTCAGACGCGCCGACGCGAAGGTGTTCCAGTGCCGAGGGTGACGACGGAACGTATATCACCCCGAAAGATGTGGCCGATAAGAAGGGCACGAGGAATGCCAGCAGAACCTGCATTGCAAAAGGGAAGCGATTCAGTGCTTGTACAGAAGCACTGTTCCCGTGTCGGTGAGATATGCCTTCGAGTACCTGAACCTCGGGGTTGCGACGCATAATTCCACTGTTAACAAGAAAGAGGTCCAGAACTGAGTTGCAATTTCGTTGCAATATTGCGACACCGTCTGCACAAAGTCCCTTGCAGACACTGGACGCAATGCGCCCGTTGTTTGTATAACGTTAGTGGGCCCACTGAATTAATTTTCAATAGAAGCGCCAGTTTCCCCTATAAATACAAAATACCATCATATCTTGTATGCCATCGAACACCGGAGCATTCTCATGCCCCTTCGGCTGTTATCCCGATCTGCCACTTAAATTGAACAATTGAACAAGAATACCTTCCAAAACTAATCCACACCGAGGTTTTCTGCTACTACGTTCCGTGGACTGTTCGACGTGTGATTTACGCCATGCGGTTGCTTGCGTCCTCGTAAACCTCGCATGCGTCCCCATCTGATGCCCGACGCCATGCCTGGGATACATGCCTCAAGACCAGAATCAACATTCTACTGTCACCAGACAAAGACTTTTGTGACGCTCTCGGACGGGGCGGCACTGTCCTTTTTCTCTATCTCTTTGTATCCCCATTTCCCCAGTGTAGGGTAGCAAACCGGACGCGCGTCTGGTTAACCTTCCTGCCTTTCGCTTGTTTCTCTCTCTCTCTGCAACTTCAACATTAAACATATTTCCTTTTAAGAAAGAGCTTAAAATTTGGTAAATAATTAAATTAATTACCTGAGCTCATTAAAGCATAGCCCCAGATGGAGAAAATGACAGTAAACAACACTGATTGTGGTATATTGTCGTAATGAGCGAGTGGATATTTTTAGAGCTTGGCGCAAATGAACTAAAGCTCTTTGCGTACAAAGTGAACGACAGCTAGACCTTGTCATTTCGGCTTAGTGGCTCTGAGAACAATAGGATACTGTTAGGCCATCGAATTTCGATCGCTTAGCGTATATGCATGACGGGCTGCAGTGAATGTCGCCCTTGATAGACGCTGAAATCAGCTGTATTGCGTGATCTGCTTTTTTTACTATGGTGCTTAGCCGTGAGGGTTTTATTTTTTATTTTTTATTTTTTTTTTTTTGCGAAGGGTGTGCTGCGGATTCACGTGGCACACACTAAAAGCTCCATAGAGACTTCGTGAGAATTAGGCATCGCAGGCGCCCACTGGGTTAAGTGTCCCTGAAAACTAGCCGTAAATGTGTTCATGAAGTTGCACATTTCCCTTCTTGAGCGAAACTTAACGTGAGCAGTTATCAGAAAGCATGTTTCCATCTAATAGATAATGGCATGTTTGAAAATATATCTGTAGATTCGTTTGCTCGCAGAGCTGCAAAGGTTTATGATGTATTGGCAAAGGTTTAAGTTGCGAGAAAGGAGCGTGCTTTGTCATTTTCACGTTATTTTTATTCCCAGCATGTAGCAGTTTCCAAATATGTACCCTTGTATCACGCAGCTTTTCCCTTGTCTATATCGGACTCCCTCGTATTTTTGTATGCGCAAGATGGTTTTCTGCTAATCTAAACGCCTTGATGAATATTAGTTTATTGTATTTAGATGTACATATTAACACCGGCCGCAGTGTCCGCTCGCGAGCACGAATATCGTTAGAGCGGACAAGCTCACGTTAAGAACGCGGTGTGATATTTTGTTTGTTTCCCTACTAAATTCTGCCTCGCATTCACATTGCATGTTTTGTTGCCGTAGTGTTCAGGTTTGAAAAAAATGTATGTCGTCAAAGGCGCAATGAGGTGTGAAATGAAGGCCGAAATACGCAATCGTGAACGCCATGTAACCAGCGGCTAGCAGGCACCGGACTTCGGGGAGGAGCCTTCACACTTCCGCTGGTCGTGCCTACTTCCTCTATATATACCAGCTATATTTGTTATTTGTTTGTTATTTAAATACGAGCTGCCAAACTTTGATTCTACGTTATTATTTTCAGTTTTATATCCCAGTTGTAATGGTATGCGTTTATGATGGGCACTATACCCAAGCTGTTCATCCCGTCCTCGCCTATTCTCATTTCTCTCAATTTTTCATAGATTCCTTCTGTCCTAAGACGATAATCAATGTTCGATTGCCTGTTTCTGACCTCCCACGTGATCTGTCCATCACACTTGGGCCCTATATGTTAACTATCTCAAGACTATGTTGCTCGCAGAGATCGAGCAATAACCTCCCATTGAGTAGCCTCGCATTGAAATACTCTCGCTTGGGAGCGCTCTCTCGCGCCGATTGCGCTGAACTACGAGGGGCCTGCGCCTCAATGGGAAAACGACGTCGCAGGCATCTAGTAAAGGAGGCATTGCCTGGACACGTGGAGGGGAAAAAAAAGTAGGAAGCTGAGCGCGCCTAGCCTCTACAAGCCAACCTCCTCTGAAGCCGCTCCGCGCGTTGCCTTCTGGGAAGTGAGCCTTGTTTGTTTCCGGGTAGGTTCTAGGTGACACCGGAAAAGAAGCGCGTGGATACAGTGTACTAGAATATGGACATATTCGTGACGAACCGCACAGGGACAGTTCGGAGTAGTGACGAAGGAAGAGGTAGACAGCGCTTCGTACGACCGCCATGTCTCATGCGTTACACTAGTCGACAGGATTGCCTCACACATTGCTTTCTTTCGGAGTGACCGTGCCATGTGAAACCTTGTGTCCCAAGTACTCAATGGAAGTGTGTGCGAAGTGGCATTTCTTCAATTTTAGTCAAACGCCTTCGTTTTTAAAAGCGCTTAGAGCGGCATCTAGATGCTTAAGGTGGTTGGAAAAGGTGTCAGAATAGACAACGATGTCGTCAAAGTAGTTCGTGACGTTTCCGAGTACGTGCGCCACTGTGATACTTGCCAGCGCTGCAAGAATTGATCTTCTGGCAATGGACACCATCGGAGGTTTTGCCAACTACGGTTCATCCAAAAGATTAATCCACTTGGTCGTGGATCATGCCACTCGTTACGTGTGGGAATTTGCACACAAGAATCAGACCTGCGACGCCTACATCTCCTGCCTAAAGAACATATTCAGTGCTGGAAAACCTCGCAATTAAGTTTCTTTCCGACCGCGGAACAGGATTCACCGCTGGCAGATTCAAGCAGTTTCTAAAAAACAACAATATTCATCAGCTCTTCACAAGCTCACAACGCCCACAATGCAATGGCTTGAACGAGCGAACTAATCAGTCCATTGTCACTCGCCTCCGCTGCAAGATCAACGACGAACCCAGAAAACCATGGACGCGTCTTCACTCTGACGTTGTCGAAGAATACAACAAAACGCCTCACGAGGTCACAGGCTACGCCCCTGCTTCCTCATGTATGGCACACCATCTTATCCCTATCTCCTCTCCGACGTTGCCGAAAGTCTGCAAGAAGCTCGCGCAAATCCGCAATTCCCTAGCGATCACCAGAAGAACAAACTTATCTACGACAAGAAGTTTCTTCCATCAGGACTTCAAGTGGGGGACTGCGTTCTGTACGAGACACCCTGGCACTCCAACCACGGCAAACTCAGTGCTGTAATGGAAGGACCGTACACAATACTAAGACAGATCTCTCCTGTAAATTACGAGAACGACCGCAGCGTGTGTCCCCTTGGCCGCCAGACTGTCATTGTTCATGTGGAAAGATTAAGACGATACCATCCACTCCTACTTTTACGCCTATCTCGGAGGGAGAGGGAAGCGTGTGACGAACCGCACAGGGACAGTTCGGAGTAGTGACGAAGGAAGAGGTAGACGAAGTGTGGAATAAACAGGGCTTCGTACGACCGCCATGTCTTATGCGTTACATATTCTAGTACACTATACGCGTGGACAAGAGTCGGCCGTCTGCCGCGGTGTGCTTGGTGCGTCGAGGTCACCGTGCATCGATTTCGGTCGCTCGTTCCCTAGGCGCTACTCATCGTACTTATTGATCCTGTGGATTTGGAAGGACTTTCGTGTCCTCACTTTTAAAAGGGGGCATAAAATACTTCACACGCGCGCACGGGACCAACGTGCGTGACGAATTGCTTTTTTCCCCCTCCTTGTGGTGTCAAACTTGCTCGTTTCTTTTATTATAGCGCCGAATAGTTATATATATGCAAGCAATAGATACCATTTTTACAAAATTCAGTTATCTGTTTCTGACTAGAAGCCCCCGATTTTGGTATGTGCATTCAGGGGCTAGTCTTGCCTGCTCTATGATTCCAACGAGAACGTTGTGACAAACAGTGATGACCACAGACGAAAGAGCGCCCACTGCGCGACGGACGCACTCGCGAAATAATACAAGCTGCGGGAGCCAGCGCGACGCATGTTGCTCCCCATGATGCCCCCACGGAGGAACGGGAGAGAGATACGACGCAGTCATGGACGCCGCCGTGAAAGAAAATGCAGGGGTGACGCTACGCGTAAAACTTACCGCTTGCCTATCACGTGGTAGTGCTCATTTCCCAGCATGTCCCTGCTAATTTTTTTTTTTTTTTGGTTGGGAAGCTTCAAATATGTAACGTGACGCTCCCTCCTACTTTTTTTTCATCCATGCCTGGACAGATCACTCCACTCCATAGCGCTTAGGCGGAGACTACGGGGGGGGGGGGGGGGCTCGGGGGCTCGAGCCCCCCCCCCCCGAACTTTCCGGGGGGGGGGGGGGGCATAGCCCCCGCCGGAGCCCGGAGAGGAGGATCGTTATGTGTAGTTAAGAAGTATAATCGTAACTGTTGTGTTAAATGCCGAGCATTTCTTAGTCGCACGATGTCGCGCTTCGGCGTAGGCGGCGCTGTCAACACCCCCACTTAGCATGCTCGGCTCGTCTCGTGCCGGCCCACCGGGCGTTCAGCAAGCCGAGCATGCGCAGTGGGGGTGCGGACCTCTCCCCCGTACTCCTCTCCCTCGAACGCGGGCGGTGTGTATATAAGCGGCGGAGCGCGCGTTCGGAATTCAGTCAAGGGCGTCTTTGCGGACCTCTCCCCCGTACTCCTCTCCCTCGAACTAGGGCGGTGTGTATATAACGGCGGAGCGCGCGTTCGGAATTCAATCCATCACTCGGGCAGCGCGACGCTTCTGCGAAACAGCAACGCCGAGCTGCGGATTCCGAACTTCGTGCACGAGAAGCAGCGGCGAAACGTGAGCAGCGAGCTTTAAGACCCCAGGTACGTGAGCGAGAAGCGGCGTGCAAACGTCGTCAACGAGACGCGGCTCCGGACGCTGCTCGTGGACGCAAGCGCCCACCTTGGTGCCGTCCAATATAACGACGGCACAAAGCAATAAAGGCACACTTTACACTCCTTGCCTTTGCTTCTCCTTCATTCAATAAATAAGAATAATAAAGACGAAATAACAATGAAGCATTGCCAAACCATACCCAATTACGCAACATTCACGCGATACCCCCACCACTCTGCGACGCAGGTACTCGAGTTCCCCCGTGGGAATATGCGGACGGCATTTTTTTAGAACACACAGGAACCATGCATCCGATGCCTGAACATCATCCTCTTTATTTAAAGTCCCCACGCGCTCATCCTTATCTTCTTTTATATACAACATTTCCCCGGTTGATAAAAAAACTATCGCTTGCGTGGTGCGTAGTCCCTGAGCTTCAATGGGTTTTTTTTTTTACTCGTCTGCTCTTCCGTGGTGTCTGGCCGGTCATTTTGCTCTGCAGTGGAGATGGCTCTGAACTTGATGCACTGTTGGCTTGTGCTGCTATATCTTGCCGTGACGAAGGTGAACAGTCGGCTTGCTGTTCGTTCGCAGATGCACTACCTTGAAAAGGCATGTCCGACAAGGGTAGCGTCCAATCCAGAATACCAGGCCGACTGCTTGTCGGCTTCTCCGCAGCTTCTGGGTGTATCGCTTGAAATTTGGAAGCGTTCCACACTCGACCATCTTTCAAAAGAAATGAGGCTGGCCCTCGTTGCTCAATGATTTTCTTCGGTTCCGAAAAGTGCGAGGATATTTTCCCGTGAACTGATGACTTTCTGACGCGGACGTAGTCCCCGACGGCAAAGTGTCTTGTCCGGGCTCCGCGAAGGCAGTCTGTGTAAAGTTTGGAAGAAGCTTGTTTTTGTTCGACACGCTGACGCAGCCGTTTCATCCCCTGGGCTGGATTTTCGTGAAATGAAGAATCCGGTAATCCAACCATGCCTAAACGAGTTCGTGGCAGTCGTCCGTGCAGCAGAACGGCGGGTGCAACTCCCGTTGTGGCATGAGGTGTGCAGCGGTAGACGCCCAAGTAGTCCGTCACGGCGACCCGGGTATCACGCCGCTCATATACTGCCATCTGGACCACAGACTTCTGGACTCTATTGAACCTTTCTACAAGCCCGCTTGCTTGCGGGTGGTAAACAGAAGAAAAGCAATCGCGTATGCCACGTTCCCGAAGGAACTCTTCACATTCAGCCGAGTTGAGCTGTGGTCCGTGGTCAGAAACTATTTCGCTTGGGTAGCCTTCACGAGCAAACACTTGTAGCAAGAAATTCCTGACCGTCGCCGTAGAAACTTGTCCTGAAAAAGATACTTCTGGCCATTTGCTGTGATAATCAATAAGCGTTAGTGCATACTGGCAATTGATGGGAGCTTGCTCAAATGGCCCAATAATAGCAATGGAAACTGTCTCACAAGGCTTGTCAGGGAAAGTTACTGGCTGCATAGGGGCTGCAGTTGGCCGTGCAGATTATCACATGACTGGCGAGAAACATGTTTTAACCAGTTCTACATGATCATCCATTCGAGGCCACCAGTACAACTCTCCAATCGGCTTTTCGTACGACTGATCCCCTGATGCGATTCATGTGCGACTTCCATCAAACGACGAGTAAGGCTACTTGGAACTAGGATCCTTTTACCACGGTAAATCAAGTCGCCCACAATGGATAAGCTCGGTACGGACATGAAAATATGGCACTAGCTCCGCTACCAACATTTCTTATCAGGCCAGAATGGCAAAACAAAATCCATGACTTTTGCGATTATATTGTCAGATGTACTTGCTACTTGTAATTCTGCCATGGTTAGCATCGGAGAAAGAAGGCAAACAAACTCATCTTCAGTGGCTAGATCGATTTCTCCTGGCAAATGCAGTCGAGAGAGTGCGTCAGCCACCACATTATCACTTCCCTTGCGGTACTACACGGTGTAGTTGTAAAAAGCAGTCGCGCTGACAATCGTGAAATGCGCCATGGCCGATGTCCAACAGCCTTAGTTCACAACAACGTGACGAGAGCACTGTGGTCAGTTCGCAAAACGAAGGGGCGACACAAAGGTACACGTGCCAACGCTCACAGGCCCAAACACATGCTAAGACTTCACGTTCACCTGCAGAATATTTCCTTTCTTGTGGGCTCAAGGTGCGGGAGGCAAAGGCAACCGTCTGTGGAATTCCCTTGTGATCTTGCTGCAGCACAGCGCCTAGTCCACATCCGGAGGCATCGGTCGTGACGATGACGGGAAGGTTCGGGTCAAAAAAATGTAGAACCTTGCAAGATGTCAGCAGTGATTTTAAACGAACGAAACTCTCTTCGGCAGCTGACGTCCAAGCAAATGGTTCGTTGCCTCGAAGCAATGCCCGTAAACGTTCCACAACATCCGAAAAATGGGGCACGAACTTGGACTAAAATTCCGCCAGAGCAAGAAAGGAACAACGTTCATTTATGTTTGAAGGCGCCGGAGCTTCTTTCATCGCTTGGATAGATGACGCTAGTGGAAAGAATCCTTTGCCGTTCACAACATGTCCCAGGAACGTGAGTTCCGTGACGTCGAAAACGCACTTCTGGTAAAGTTTCAGGCCTGCTTTAGAAAGTCTGCAAAACGGCGCGAAGATTTGCAAGATGATCTTCTCGAGAACGACCATAGACGATCATGTCGTCTATGTAGAAAAGTACACATTTGCACTCTTTAAGTATGAGATGCATTATCTTCTAAAATGCTGACGGGGCTGAAGCCAAGCCGAAGCATACTCTCTTAAAGCGAAAAAGCCCTTCGTGTATCGCGAAAGTAGTCAGATCATGACTCTCAGGATGGAGTTCCAGTTGATGATAAGCAGACGCCAAATCCAGCTTCGAGAATCGCTTGGCGCCAGCTAAGCTGTGCAGCAGCTCGTCTGTCTGTGGTAGTGGAAAGCTATCCACAATTATAGCCTTATTGGGCTCTCGCAAATCAACACACATTCTTAGTGAGCCATCTTTTTCCGAACAACCACTATAGGAGAAACCCACTGAGAGGCATCAACGCGCTCGATTATGTCTTGGGCTTGAAGTTTCTGCAGCTCAGCTGACACCTGCTCACGAAGGGTAAAGGGCAGCCGTCGAAGCTTGCTGGCCACGGGTGGAACGGACTCACGAACCTTAACTGTGTGCTTGAATCCTTTGGCAAGTCCGAGCTGTTTGTCAAAGAGATGTTCGTACTCTGAACGCAGTTCAGTTGGCAAGATAGGAGTGCTGGATGTCAATGCAACGCACTGAAGTCATTTGTCATTTACCTTCAGTCTTCATTTGTAGTGCCGCAATGGCGTCTACGCCCAATACTGTGGTGCCTACAGACACAACATACAGAAGAATGCGAGCAGTTCTGTCTTGAAACTCAGCTGAAGCGACAAAACATCCTCGAACTCTTATCTTTGACTTGGAGTAGTCGAAAAGCTGCATTGATGTAGGCTTCAAGGGGCAAGTACTTGCAAAAAACTGATGGTAAAGCTCTTCAGCCAAAATAGTGACAGAATATCCCGCATCCACTAGAAAAGAGATAGTGCAACATTCCACAGCGACGGATGCGTAAATGCCATGCTTGTGTCCCTTAACAACACAGACTCTTTTTCCGCTACACTGTGAGCTAGTGTCGTCATCGTCATCAACTCGTCGAACCTTCGCTGAATATCCAGACAACCTACACATAAAATCTAAGTGGCTAATCTTCTCGCAGCGGCGACATCTACGCTTGCGAGCCTTACATGCAGGACTATTTGCAAGGTGATCAGTCGCCCCACAACGATAACAAGCTGGAAGGTTCGTAGTGCCTTGTACAGGATACTCCAATGTTTTGGCTTTGCACTTATCACAACGTGCACATTTATTTGTTCTGGAGACAGAAGAGCTTTGCGCTTTTTTGACGTGATGAACTGAAGCGTCGTCGCAAAATTCTTTAGCTTGGCTCACAGCTTGCTCGTATTGATTGGCGATTGCGATAGCTCGTGAGAGCGTCAATGAGGAGCCTTCAAAAAGTAACCGCTCACGTAAATGATTATTCGTAGTCTTCGAGACGCGCTGATCATGTAACATCTCATCAGCGAGACTTCCAAAATTACAGTCAGCAATGAGTGACGTATTCTTCCACTGTCTCACCTGCACGCTGAGCACGGCGACTGAACCATTGTCGAGCCACGATGACGTTAACTGAGCGCTTGAAATGGTCCGAAAGCAAGGCAACTGTAGAGTCATACGCGTCGCTTGTCGACTCGGTGTCACTTGCACTCGAAGGGCTGGCAATAGTAGCGGTGGCACAGCCAGACTGCAAGTCCGCTGGGGTCAGTGTAGAGAAAATCCGCTGCCCCTAAATGTCAAGACAGATGAGCAGGATCGCTTTGCGGCGTTCCGCTGGAAGATCAGATGCTCCAGAAGCCACCATGTACGTCTGAAAGGCCTGCTTCCACTGGTCCCACGGGACAGCCGGATGACCAGGCGAAGGCAGGAAAGGCGGTGGCGGTTGTAATCCCGGAATGCTCATTGTGATGATGTATAGCAGAAATCCAGAAACCACGGGGAACCTTGCTCTTGCATGGGTTGAAATCTCGTCGCCAATATGTCGTATTTAGAACACACAGGAACCATGCATCCTTGTTGTTGTTGTTGTTGTTTCCTCAAATATGGCACATACCCACCCTGGGGGATTGGCCAAGATGTCAGAACTTCAAATAGTTAAGCCTGAAGTACTATAGAGTACCAATCAGAATCGAATAATCAGGATGAAATTAACAGTGAAAAGTACGAATTTATGAAAAGAACCGACCTGAATCAATTATGAATTTTGAAACAGTAGAGCACACATCCCTGTGGCAATGTCCTAATGAGGAGGCATCCAAAGAGAGAATATTAGAGACGGTGAATCCGATGCCTGAACATCATCCTCTTTATTTAAGGTCCCCACGCATCCGATGCATCCGATGCCTGAACATCATCCTCTTTATTTAAGGTCCCCACGCGTTCATCCTCATCTTCTTTCATGTACAACAGTAACGGGCTGAGCGCTCTCAGCAAAGCGTTATTAATATTGACAAATGATGCGCCAATTAAAGTTAAAGTGTGCTTTAGCATAGAGTTTCATACCATAAAATAGTAAGAAACTCTATGAGCTATAAATTCTTTAGCTCATTTTAACGGCGTGGCGCTAGTTTTTACCTGTTCGCTGACATATGCTTCGGCACTTGCACATAGAACACTCGGATGCCCCCTTACTCAATGTCCTTCAATGGGCTTGTAAGCAATTTGGAATAATAATATTAATAACAGGTTTTTCTTTCATGAGCAAACAAGCGCATCAAGCGAACCAAGTATTCAAGCAAGCGATAAGGAACTTCCCAGTTATATTGAACGGTGGTCGCGTGTCGAAACCTGTGGCAAAAGTGCGCGGTTCGGGCTCGTGCCAGTCCATTAGCGGCCCAATGCCCGTTCCGACCTCCCGGGTATAGTATTTATGTTCTTGCATGCAGCGTAGAGATCTTATTTTGGCAAAGCAATAGACATTCCTTGCGTGAATAAAATGCACACTCAGCGCGCCGCTGCGCGAAACATGCAGAACCAGCGGCACCTCCCGCGTGCACTTAGATGGATGGATGGATATTAGGAGCGTCCCCTTTATAACGGGGCGGTAGCCGGGCCACCAAGCTCTAGCTTGTATTTTGTTGCGTTGCGATGTGTGTGGTAATTGTGCACCTTAATCTGGTGTTGATTTTAAGTTTGCATTCAGCTTTCCATAACCATAAGAACATCATCAAGGCCTTTCTTTTTCATCTGCAAACATTTCTTTTCCCGAATCACGCATATTTTCAAAACTAATTTTTCTCCTCGTCTACCTATTTTATCTATTATCGTTCCGCTGTGATGTAACAATCTTACCCGAACTACCTTGCGCTTTTGTTTGCTCCATACTTTTGCGCCACCAATGCTCTAAGCGCCTTTTACTTATCTCTATCGCCGGCATGTTCAGCTTCCCCTGTTACTCCTGAAACCCATGGCCTCCTGTAGGGTAGTACACCTGGGTGGACATCTGTACATTCAATCAAAATATGATCTGTCGTTTCCTTAGTTTTTCCACAGCACGTACATGTGTCCCCTTCTTTATTGAATTTCGCTCTGTAACTTCGGGTTCTCAGGCAACCGGACCTTGCCTCAAACAGTAAAGCGCTTCCCTTTGAATTATCGTAAAATTTTTCTCTCTTGATTTCGTCTTTCCCTTTTCGGTAGTTCAATGCCGGTTTCTCCTCCATTCTTGCTATCCAATCCGAGTTCTCCGCCGCTCTGACCATGCTCTTAACGCTCTTTTTCGTCCCATCCGTTTCGTTACTGGATGTATACTTACTGGTAAGCCTCCTAGTTCTGTTCCTCCATTGTGAATCAACGTTCTTCCTATACAAATACCTGAATACTTTCGCTGCCCATCTACTTTCTTTCATATTCCTTAATCTATGTTCGTGCCTAAGTTTACTCTGAGCTTCCCTTCCCTCAAAGTCAGACCATCCCATATCCCCCTTAACAGCCTCATTTGTGGTCTTCCCATGGGCGCCCAGTGCGAGACATCCGACCGTCCTCTGATTCACGTCCAGCCCTGATTGTACCTCCCGCCTCATGCACACCACTGAGTTTCCGAATGTAAGTGCTGGCACCATTACACCTTTCCACAAACCTCGAATTACCTCGTACCTGTTGTAACTACACAGCGATCTATGCTTCATTATTGCGGAGTTCCTCTTTCCTTTAACTATCATAGCTTCTTCTTGTACTTCCATGTATCTATTCCCATCATTTATCCATATCCCGAGGTATTTGTACTCTCGTACTCTGGGTATCTCCTCGCCCTGTATTGATATGGTCTGATCGTTGCTGTCGTTGAATATCATCCAGCCGCATTTTGTCACACTAAATTTTAGCCCTAAATCTTCACTTTCCCGACCACATATACTAACCAGACCCTGCAAATCTGTTCGACTGTCTGCGAATAGCACAATATCGTCTGCATAAAACAACCCAGGGAGCTTTTGTTCTATCACTATACCTGCCTGTCTGTACGACATCGTAAAACCAATATTGCTCATCTCCAATGCTTTCTCCATTCTCCTCATGTAAAGCATGAATAATAGTGGAGACAACGGGCATCCCTGCCTCAACCCTTTACCTATATCGACGGCCTTCATTCTACCATTACTCGCCATACCTTCCCATTCCACACATACTGTATTTCCACTGTATATTTCCTTTAAGAGCTCTATACAGTCATCCCCTATACCAACCTCATTCATTATGGCCCATAAAATATTCTGATTCACATCGTCGTACGCACCTTTAATATCCAAAAATGCCAAACGTAAAGGTCTGTTCTCTTTTCCGGCTATTTCGATACACTGCGTAAGCGCAAAAAGGTTATCATCTAATCTCCTGTCGACTCGAAATCCATTTTGGAGTTCGCCAAATGTGCCATTAAGCTCTGTCCATATCTGCATTTTCGATTTAATTGCCTGCATCGCCAACCTGTAGAGTACTGGTGTAATGGTCAGCGGTCTATATGAGCGAATGTTATTTTTCTCTCCCTTGCCCTTATATATGAACTTCATCCTACTTTGACGCCAACTGTCCGGTATTCGCCTGTCCTTTAAGCTTTTTTCAATTGCTTTTAATAGGGCTTCTTTGCTGTTTCTTCCGAGCTCATTTATTACAGTAATGCTAACCCCATCTAATCCTGTGGCTTTTCGTTTGGGAATCATTTCCTCCTCCTTCTTCCAATTGAAATTTTCCAGAACTAGTTCTTCCACTTGGTCTCCCTTGCTACTGTTACACGTCGTAAAGGGAGCCTCGTCATGCTTCTTAAAGGAATCGGCTGTTGCGTTTCGAATATAAGTGAATGCGTCGTAACCCTCCAATTTATTTCCTTCTTCATCCACAATATGCCGTTGCATAGTTACAGTTTTCTTCCTCAGCGATTGCAGGTGGTTCCAGAAAAGCCTGGATGCGTCCTTCTTTTCGCGAATGTCCGATATCCAACGTTCACTTTGACCTTTAATCTTGGCTTTAACTAAACTATGTACCAGGGCTTTTTTCTCGAGATATGTTTCCCATTTTTGTTTGACTTCTTCTTGTGGCCTCTGTTCCTTTTTTGCCCGCCTATGTATTCGAGATGCTTCCCGTCGATTTTCAATTGCGTCCTGAATTTCCCTGTTCCACCATCGTTTTGGCTTTCGCTTCCCCTCCAGCAACTCTTTTGCTTTTCTTTCGTAATTTCAGTCCTTATTAGATTAATAAGCTCATTATAATCCCACACTTTGCATTTTGTTCTGCTCACTATGTCCTCGATTGTTGCGACTACGTTCCTATTTTGTATTTCACTTAGAAAAGAGCTGCCCGACTTTAATTCGATGCTCTCTTTACAACCTACATAGCCCATTCGCAAAGTTATGCGTTTATGGTCACTTCCCAAGCTGCTACTCCCTTCCTCATCTATGCTCATTTGTCTCAACTTGTCGTGAATTCCTTCCGTCATGAGGCAGTAAGCGATTGTTGACTGCCTGCTTCCGACCTCCCATGTTACCTGCCCATCGCACTTAGGACTCGTGTTAACTATATCGAGACTATGTTGTTCGCAGAGCTCTACCATATCCGTCGAGGTCATGCACATGAGCATTCATATCACCTATGAGGATTATTTCGGCCCCGTTACCAAAGTTTTGAATATCCTTGCTTATGCAATTCACTAACTCCTGATTTTTCTCTTTGCAATTATTTCCAGTCCACATGTAAACAGCCCACGCTACCGCAGCGCCACCGCATACATAAGCGACCCGTCAACAATCTCCGTTTCACGCAGGCGCGTGGAGCATGCCCTCTCCTGAACGCAGTACCCATGTTCTAGTACACTGTAACGCTGCCCAGCAGACGATGGATGGATGGATGGATGCTACGAGCGTCCTCTTTGTAACGGGGCGGTGACATGTGCGCCACCAGGCCCGTAAGAATATTTAATAACTTCTTTTTTTCTTCTCTGTTTAAATTGTCCTCATGCCTTTTAGATCTAGTCAAGAGTTCGACGAAAGCTCGTCTGGTCGGGAATAATCATGGTCAAAAGGTAAAAGCAAGACGCCGACCAAATAAAACTTTTAAAATTAACACGACGTTTCGGCTCCCGTACGGGGGCCTTGTTCACAAATCTGTGAACAATCTGTGAACAATCTGTGAGCACATCTAGAGCACTCCTGAAACCTATGGTCTCCTGTAGGGTAGTGTCCATAGCTACACCTGGGTGGACATCTGTACATTCAATCAAAATATGATCTGTCGTTTCCTTAGTTTTTCCACAGCACGTACATGTGTCCCCTTCTTTATTGAATTTCGCTCTGTAACTTCGGGTTCTCAGGCAGCCGGACCTTGCCTCAAACAGTACCCAGGTGAAAATGTGCAGCTGGGAATCTAACTGGTTTCAACAGGAAGTAACTGGAATCAAATAGTCCCAGTTCAAAGCCAACTGGTCCCATTTGGAAGCTAAATGGGAAGCAAGTGGTCCCAGTTACAGGTGAACTGGTGAGCCCCATTTGGGACCACTTCAACTGGGGACAACTCCAAGTGGTCCCAGTTGCTGGCCAAATGGTACTAGTTAGAAACGAAGTGAGGGCCAACTGGTTTTCGCTGCGCCCATCTGGACACCAACAGGAACCATAACCAGTTCTACTGGAACCAGTTGCCTTGACGGTCATTATCAGTTTCGTATCTGATTTGTTCGAAGAAAATAAACAATTAACAAATGAATGCGCGAAAGATATTAAAAAAATAAAGTTAATTTGCGCAAATACTGCAATATTCATTGACAACAAGAAGCTGCATAACAGAAAATTCAGAAGCGCCTGTGCGCAAGTTTCGTAGAGCACATGTGGATGAGCCAAGGCGAGGCATAGGCATGCGGGCCGCTGTGTTGTGGCACATGTGATGTTTGCGCCGAGGAACATGTCGATATTCGAATAGCCTCTATACTTAATTGGTGCTCAGTTATTGTTGGACGTAGCACCTGTAAAAGAGATGACACTTCGGACGAGCGCATGACAACTGTTTTCTCCCCAACACGCTTGTGGATCGATTGTGTGCAAACGACTTGGCGCTGCTTTCCTTGGTGCCGATGCTAGCATTTGAAGGTGAGAGATGCCTCTGTGTATGAATTTTTACATTGAAAAGTGCTTCGAAGTTACTGCATTGAGTTGAACTCTTAGTGTCAACCAGTGGCTGTTTGGCGTTTTTGGTAGGGTTGCATGTTGATCGAAGAAACGCGCTGTGCACAGCCCCGCACCAGTGACTCGCAAGTGGGGCTTGGGCTGGGTGTTGTTGCGGTTCCACCAGTTATAATAAAGAAGTCCGACGTAGTCGGGGACGCAGCGTATGGCGCTAACGTAAGACGACACAGCGTAGGCCTCGCGGCCAAGATCGTAACAACATCCAGCCCAAGCCCCACTTACGATTCACTGGTGCGGGGCTGTGCACAGCGCGCTTCTTCTTTACAATAGCAGTGATTTTCTTTTAACTTTGCTACAGCGTGGAAATACAATTGCTTTCAGGTGATAAAATACGTTCACGGCCCGCGAAACATCAAAGAGTTTGCCGCGTCTCCAAGAAAGCATTCAAGAAGATTCCCAGCCAGAGCACAAGCTGCAATATTTTTAATAAATGTCACGTTTCAGCACCAAGCTTCTTCTGCTGTATGATTGATCTACAGATTTCGCGGCCAGCAGTTACCAACTCGGTCACATGCGATGGCGACGAGCGCTCTTTTCACTCATTAAATAATGATGTATGGTTCCAGAAGAGTATAGTTCACAATCTCTGTTACGCATGTGTAACAGGGGCAAAAGTTTCACACCGCTGCTACTGGCCTCACATAGGCTAGGTGAGTAGCAGCGGGGCCAATTGGAACCAGTAGCAGTGGGGACCAGTTGGGACCAGTTCAAGTTGTTTATGGTCAAATTCCCAGTGGGGACCAGTAGCAATGGGGACCAGCTGGAACCATTTCAAGTGGTTTATGGTCAAATTCCCAGTGGGGACCAGTTGCCAGTGGGTCCCATCTGGAACCCATTGTAACTGGTCCCCACTGGGAATTTGACCATAAACCACTTGAACTGGTCCCAGTTGTTTCCAGTTGCAATATTTTCACCTGAGACTGGCGGAGAACTCGGATTAGATAGCAAGAATGGAGAAGAAACCGGCATTGAACAACTACCGAAAAGGGAAAGACGAAATTAAGAGAGAAAAATTTTGCGATAAGTCAAAGGGAAGCGCGCTCTGACCATGCTCTTAACGCTCATTTTCGTCGCATCCGTTTCATTACTGGATGTATACTTACTGGTAAGCCTCCTAGACCTAGTTCTCTCCTACAGAGTTCTTTGATTATACCAGTTACCAAACTCCCCATAGGCCCCACGTATCAAAATCCGGACACGCGAAGTGCCAAATCGGCGGAGGTTATCGGATTGTCGCGCCATCTGTCGACACAGAAACCGACTAATAAATGGCAGGTTAGTGTGTTACGGAGCACAGAAAGCTCCGCCGCGTCAATGAAGCGAACCTTATGCAAACGATGTTGCGCGCACAGAACATCCGTCAATTTCACCGTGGTTCTGGCGGCAATGGCGTCTTCTGCAGAGCAAGGAAATTCACTGACCTTGTGCCGTCGCTTCTGCTTCTGCAGGAACACTGAGGGTTCACGAAGCGTTTTGTCCGTGCTAACTGCTCTCACGAACGAAGCAGGGAATCGTCTCTTCGGCTGCCGAGGCCGCTGGTGAAAGAACAAGAAAGCTATTCGAACAGCGGATGATTTTCGGTGAATAATTATTCTTTTTTTTTTTTTCGTCTGAATGTCAATGTGTCATTGGGAATCCAGCGCAAAGCGCGCACCAGTGGAATTCAGTTCATATGACTACAGCATCGATGTGTCAACACAGCAGCAGAAGGCCTGTCGTCTGCAAGCGAAAAAGTCTAGATATATGGTGCAAGTCGACGACCGAAGTGCAGGCGAATTGCAATGTAAGGCGTCCGCTCCTTTCTTTTGCCCGTTAGCCGCGCGATAAGAGAGCGATTAGCAACCAACTGTTACGGTGCTCCAACGAATATCGCCTCCGAGATCCGGTAAGTGTAGCGTTTCCAGTTAATTACGGCTCCCAGATGGGGCGACAGTCTGCTAACCTCTACCGATTTGGCCGTCGGCTTTTTCAGATTTCGGAACGCAGTTTGGCAACTGGTATGATTGAAGAACTCTGCTCTAGGACGGAGGGATGGATGGATGGATGCTATGAGCTTCCCCTTTGTAACGGGGCGGTGACATGTGCGCCACCAGGCTCGTAAGAAGATTTAAGAACTTTTTTTTTCCCTCTTTAAGTTTTCCTCATGCCTTTCAAATTTACTTCAATCAAATCGATCATACCATAGCAAAAACGGAAATTCATAGCCCAGTTCCCTGCCCCTTATGGCAGAAAGTCCATATTTTTCCCTATAATTATTTTTGTCCGTTCTCTCTAGTTTTCTGCCACCAGTATTCTAACCGTCTCTTACTTATTTCAATCGCGGCTATGTTCAGCTTCCCATTGTTCGCCCTAAAACCCTAGGCTTCCTGTATAGGGTGGTGCCCAAACGCAGAGTTCTTCAATCATACTATGATTGAAGAACTTTGGCCCAAACGTACACCTGGGTGGATATTTCCGCATTGAATCAGAACATGCTCCGTCGCTTCCCTATCTTTCTTTTTCTTTCTTTCTTTTTTCCTTGAAGTTTGGCTCTTGCCCACTACGGGGGATTGGCCATGAAGCCGGCGGTTAATATAAAGAGGGAAAAAAATTGAGCTAAAACAAAGGAAGAATAAAGAATCGGTAACGTAAGTAAGAATGAAATGTTAGAAAAAGTTAGGCTATTTATAATAGAAATGAACTATAATAAAATAATTTGAGGTTTAATCAACTAGTGGAAGCAATTTCGAGGTACGAAGATTTGGATTGAATGATGATTAGCAATGAATTCTTTTTGTGTCACGAAGGAAATTGCACATGGCTAAGCAGACGTTCCTGTTGCTATAACCTAGTGAGGACGCTCCAAAGGAAAGAATGTTCTGAGAATTTAGGGGAATGTTTAAATTCCTGAATAAAATTTCGAAATGCCTTTTTCTCTGACTACTATAGCGCTGACAGGTAATTAAGAAGTGATCAATGTTTTCAGGCTCTCGACAATAACAGCATAGCGGAGAGGGCACCAGACCAGACCTGTGTAAATAAAAGTTCAATGGAGGGATACGACAGCAAAATTTTGTTATTTCCACTTCCAGTTTACGAGAGGGACACCACTTATTATCCCAAACAAAAGAAAGATGTCCATATTCTTCACAGCATGTGCATTTTTCTTCTTCTTTACTGAATTTCGCTTTATAAATACGCGTTCTAAGGCAGCCCGATCTCGCTTCAAACAATAAAGCGCTTCCTCTTGAATTATCATAAAATGCCTCCATCATTATTTCGTTTTTGCCCTCTCGGTAGTTATTCAGAGTCGGTTTTTTTTTCATCACTGCCCTTCAGTAAATCCGATGGATGGATGGATGGATATTAGGAGCGTCCCCTTTATAACGGGGCGGTGGCAGGGCCACCAAGCTCTAGCTTTATTTCTTTTTCGTTTACAACCATTTCTTTTCCCGAATCACACATATTTTCACAACTAATTTTTTTTCCTCGTCTATTTATTTTATCTATTATCGTTCTGCTGTGATGTAACAATCTTACCCGAACTACCTTGCGCTTTTGTTTGCTCCATACTTTTGCCCCACCAATGCTCTAAGCGCCTTTTACTTATATCTATCGCCGGCATGTTCATCTTTCCCCTGTTACTCCTGAAACCCATGGCCTCCTTAGGGTAGTGTCCACAGCTACACCTGGGTGGACATCTGTACATTCAATCAAAATATGGTCTGTCGTTTCCCTAGCTTTTCCACAGCACGTACATACATGTATCCCCTTCTTTACGATGGATGGATGGATATTAGGAGCGTCCCCTTTATAACGGGGCGGTGGCCGGGCCACCAAGCTCTAGCTTTATTGCTATTTCGTTTACAACCATTTCTTTTCCCGAATCACACATATTTTCACAACTAATTTTTTTCCTCGTCTATTTATTTTATCTATTATCGTTCTGCTGTGATGTAGCAATCTTACCCGAATTACCTTGCGCTTCTGTTTGCTCCATACCTTTGCGCCACCAATGCTCTAAGCGCCTTTTACTTATATCTATCGCCGGCATGTTCAGCTTTCCCCTGTTACTCCTGAAACCCATGGCATCCTGTAGGGTAGTGTCCACAGCTACACCTGGGTGGACCCAAGGAGGTTCCATTAAACTTCCGGAGTGGAAGTCCCTGCAGCTGCCTACGGGGCCAAGTGAAGCCGGCGGCGGCCATGTTACTATAGAGCAAAAAGTACGCGGGCGCGCCATAGACGGCAATGTATTAAGATAGGCGCTCGACTTGTTTTGCAACCTCACGATAAAACATTGAGACAGAAACGAACTTTATGCTTATGCCAATTACCAACGGTGTTTTCTAGTTGAGAAAAAAATTTTCCCGCGTCCGTACTCAGCTGCAGGCGTCGAGGAAAACAAAAGAACACCGCTGGCTGAGAGGTTCTATGCAAATCGTACTTGCCGGCTTACTCTGTCTGTTAGTAGAAACTAGGTTTTTGTGATGTGGTGATGCGATATAGCGCAAATATGCGGCACTGTGCGACTGCCAGCTGACGTGAAATGCATTCGTGCCCTTTATTTAAGCATGTATCCAACCGATTGAGTTCAGCGCATGTTTTCTGCATGTTGCCTTAACCACGGCCGCTGGATATACTTGAAGAGACGTAATTGGTCTGTAGTACCTCCCGACTTCCTGTTATTAGTGATGCGACGCCTATTTCACCTGTTGTGTGCCCGACATACTTCAGAATTGTGGCACGACAAGGCAACTTAAGCAGGCCTCTCGCCTCACGTGCTCGTAACCTTCGTTGGAGCAAGCTTTCCAAAGCACGCACTCCCTCAGAACTTATTCACTGTACTCTGGATTCTTTGAAACAAAAATTTGACGCTTGGTTCTTGACAAACTGGCCGGTTTCATTGCCTGCGTCGGCTGATTTCAGCAAATTAAAAAAAGACTCTATTTCTTTGCTGCTTTCGAAAGGTGTCAGCCGTTCACGCGCTGTATCATACTTGCTTTGCAGTGTCTGTAATGAGTGCTTGAGACGTGATATTTTCTTCTGTAGGCGGTTATTTGTTCTCTTCGAATCCTCTATTACCCGCTTAACATCAAGGTCTGTTTGAGACATTTCATCTATCTGTGGCGCATACTGGCAGCAGGCAACCCACAATTCGACGTTGCCTCGGAATATTCGCCTGGCGCAGCGACCTGTTCTTGATCTCTGATGCCAGGCTCCAGATATTCATGCAGACTCTCATGAGCCACTTGGTGCGTTGTTGTTCGCTGAAGGTTAAAGAAGCGTCATCTCCTACTTCCCGTCGAGGCCGCTTCCTTGTCCTTGGAGTAGTCTTGTAATCATTTTCAGTGAAGTGCAGCGAGCAAGGAGAAGAACGGTCGCTGGGCATCCTTTTCCTCCATATTCTTGCCTGGCGATGTTGGTGAGCCAGGCTTATCAGCGTTCACCATTGGAGGGAAATTCATGGTATCCCAAGCCGGGATTTTTCTTCGCGTTAGACGTGCACAGTGGAACGCAGCAGTTCTTAGGCGCACTGCTGCTCTAACAACTTATTCAGGCTATGTTTGTGTTGTCAAGAGGGAGAACACACGGAATTCGGGACTACTAGCACTCCGCGCAAAGCAAAAAAGGCGCGCTCACCACAGCGCGCGGACTTCCGAGCAGAGTGTCGGAACGGAACGAAAAACGAAAACGAAAAACGAAAAAAACGATATTTTTGACCGGAACGAAAACGTAACCGGAACGTTATTTATTATTTCGTTCCGGAGCAAAAACGAAATATTTTTTATCGTTTTTCGGTTCGCGGGAAGACTTTACGATCCGGAACAACCGAGGTCATGCAACGTGAGCAATGATGCATAACTCAGGGTTCAACGTCAGCACGC
>JABSTT010003710.1:0-29127 GCA_013339685.2 Hyalomma asiaticum | reverse complement strand
TTCTGGACAGGGCTGGGCATTTTCTTCTTTGTGCCCCTCACCTTCGGAAGAAGGGTTTTGGAGATTTGCGCCTATGACCGACCTTGTATAGCCGGCTGCATGTAGCCTCGCCAGTAGACCTGTCCCTGTTTGTCAACAATGTGACATAACGCAGAATATCGCCATCAATATCACGACGGACAAGTTTCGTACTGGTTGGCAAAAAGCTCCGGCGTCTCCAGCAGTTCATTTGGGCTTTGCATGCGGTGGTGCTGTTTCTTCTTGAGATTGTGCGCCAAGCAATTTGTCGAAAAGCTGCAGGTTCGTGGAACGCAGTATCCCAACCCCTACACCATTTCTGAATGGAAGAATGAGCCTAAACTACTATTCTAGCCACAGTACCTCAGTGTAGGCCAAACATTCGGTTTGAACATATCTGTGTGTACCTTGCTAGCACGCCTGGCCCGTGCAATGCAGACGCCATGAGGCGTGACTGATCGCTCAAAGCGTACAGCCTTACAATAGAAGACTATGTGCAGCCAGTGCTTGTCTGGAACTGGGGCACCCATGCTTTCCATTGATTATTGTTATTCGGAAATCAGAGAGGAAAAAAAATACGCTGCTGCTGCTTTTAGCCGCGCATTTGGCACATCCTATAGCGCAACAACTAACCAGCATGCCAAAGCGACCAGGTGCACGTGCACATAACAAACCAGTACAGACTCGATCCATCCATAAGGCACCATGGAACCAGACTGAACACTGCAATCTTTTGCCAACCAGGCATGGAATGCATGTATTTCAAAGCAAGCTTGACACAATCATGGAGACCCACCGCCATGCCTGATGAGCTGTGGGCAGAGTCCACATTGTGCACTGTACCTGCATGGCAGGTTGAGTTGTAGCCCTCATTTGCATTTCTTTCTGTTCTTTTGCTCAGGAACTAAATTTTATCCAGTTGAAAACAGGCCAGAGTGATATGCATGTTTGTATTTCCCCGAGGAGTTGCACACGTGAGAGGGAAAACAAAGAGGCGTGAGGGCAGAAGGGGACCGACTGGAGTGGCGGGCGGCCGTTCCACTGCCTTGTTGCACCCCCTTCCGCAATCGCATCCGTGGTTTTGCCCTGCGTCCCACATGGCAGGCTCGTACCACAGAATTACGGTGTCAGCGGCGGGTGTGCTAGCGCCTGTCGCTGACGTTCGTGGCTCTGGCAGTGGTGACACGAGCGATATAGTGACAGTGCCGAAGGCGCACCACGAAGCAGTGAGATATGTTAACTGGCCCCCCCAGTGACACAGGCAAGCCCCGGCCACCTTGGCCGTGCAAACCGCCACCAAAAACGGGTGCAAGGTAATGGTGGAACAGCCGTCCACCAGCCTGGTTCCGTCACGTGCTCTCCTCTCACTCTGCATTTTCCTCCTCACAGGTGCGACTACTCAGGGAATCCCAAATATGCGACTGGTACTGTCTATTGCGTATGAAAACACAAACAAAATTTTTCTTGGGAGTGCTAGCCTAAGGAAGTAGCAGCAGAGTGAGTGCAAAATGCAAAAATCTGCACAACGTTCGGAAACGCCACTTACTGGAGGAGTGTTTCCATTTCAAAGTGCGTTTAAAATGCTCACATTTTTTTCTTTTTGTTTCAAGGCTAGTGCTCTTGAAAGCAAACATGCTAGCTACCAACTCCGTGTGCTCAGAAAATCGAGACGGGGCACCCGAGCTGATAAAATATACATGCTCACAAATGCTGCGGAAGCACAAATGACAAAACGCCTAAGAGCTCTAGGCAACAAGCTAGCCTCATTGCTTACCAGTGATTAAACGTAATCCACAAATGTTGCTGCTGTCTGACGGCTGCTGTTTTACACAGCGCACAGCTTGCACCCATGCTTTCCGGCTAGTGTTTTCATTCGGAGATCGAAGAGGAAAAAAAAAGAGAACGATGCCGATGCCTTTTGTCATGCATTTGGGACATCCTACAATGCAAAAGCTAACAACGCGGTTCTTAAAGCTGTGAGGCCACCTGGTGTTGTTGACCAAGTTCTCTTCACTGAGTGTAGCGGCAAACGATTTGGCCTTAGCCATTAGCACTGAGCGATTCACTGGAATGTCGTTAGCCCGGGCTTCTAAAGATCAGGCATAAAGTGTCTTCTTGACTTTCTTGTGGGCAGAAGTTCGCACATGACAGGCCCCCAATGTTCGTTGCTCCGCCGCTTTTGCCTTTATGTCCACCTTGCTTTTTAACAATGTACTCGGAGCGCTCCTAGGAATCGCGAAGCATCCTGGCACTGCTGAACTTCTTTCGCCTGCCTCAATGTGCTGAATGGTTTTCAACTTGGTTTGCAAAGTCAAGGTGCTTGTGCTTCTTGACGCTGCTTGTGCATGTTGCAGCCATTGCTACACGACAACTTGAAAATTCCAGCAGTCCGCTGTGCCTTCGCACACCACACACAGCGAGCGCAAGACAAGTATGTGACTGTAAGCGATGATGCCAAGCCTCACTGAACTCCGTGGACTCCACCAACAAAGCACTCACGATTGCAACCTCCGAGGGCAACAGCGATGTACAAAAGGCACGAGTTGTGGTTGGCTGAGCAAATAAGAAAGGTGCGGGCTGTGGTTGGCTTATCGAAACTCACAAGAGTAAAAAGGAAAAAAAGAATGGCGAAAGGGGGAGGCCATCGGCGCCTTCGTTCCCGCTTTTCAAACTCATTACTAAGGTAACTAGGGGAAAGAATGAGAGCGAAAAAACAAGCTGTTCCGCAAGTCGGGACTACGCATCCAGCAGGAGTACAGTCCGAAACCCCTCTCTCACATGTTTTCCTAGTACAGTAGAATCTCGATGATACGAATTCGTAGGGAGCACGTAAAATATTCGTACCATCCCGAATTCGTACAAGCCAAAACAAGTTAAAGCTGATCATGAAGATGAATAAGAACATTATTGGGGTGAACTACTTCTTGCTGAAAAAGTCCATGATGTTCTTTTGAACTTTCTGAACTTCGCTGTTCCTCAAGAAAGCCGCCTGAAAGTAATAAAACCATGCTGCGGTTTCTTCACTCGAGCTGTCGGTGCTTACGGTGTGACGCAGTACACAGAGGGCGTCAAGGTTTTCCGATGTTGACGGTAGGAGATCACACTCACCGGCATCTTCACCATCACTCTCAGACTCTGTATCCTTTGCCTCGTCGACCAATTCTTCGATGAATCGCAGCCCACAGATGGCTACATTGTCGTCCACGGTGACGAAGTCTCGCGCCGAAGCTCGAGTTTCAAGTTTCTCCCAACCCTCGATGTGCAAATCGTCATCAGGCTCTTGGTTTTCTTCCGTCGGAGCCGCATCCAATTCCGTGAAACATCCACACTTGCGAAAGTAGTTTGCGATCTTGTCCTGGGTCACATTATCCCAGGACATGGCCAAGAAATGTAACGTGTCAAGCAGGCTAATTCACAAGATTTCATCCTTGCGCTCAATTTTCGCCAGGAGCCTTCGCACAAGCAAGCCCTTGAAATGGTGTTTCACATTTCGGATTATTCCCGCATCCAGCGGCTATAGACAGCTCGTGGTGTTTGCGGGCAGGAACCTTAGTCTTTGCAGTCCTTGGGATGGGCGGAACACGGGTCGACGAAAAGCAAAATTTTTGTGTTTTTCCCTGCCATTTTCCGGTCCAAAGTTCTAAGGAACGCGTGGAAAAAGATCTGCAGTCAAAAATCTGAGTCATTCGCTCGCGCACATGAAGCGGTCATTTCGCGCGTTCGTATCATCCGCAATGGCTGGGGAAGCTGTTCGTATAACACCGAATGACGGCGCATTTTATACAACGTAGTCCGTCCAAAACAACATTAAATTCGTATCATCGCGAAATTCGCATCAACTGTAATCGTATCATCGAGATTCTACTGTATTTTGGGTGTCGGTGGAGGTTCGATGCTGTGGAGATACGGGGTGCAGCGAGTGCCGAAACACACCTTGCACTCCGCGCAGTGTTCAGTATATCTGCTGGTGGGTAAAAATACGTTTGACATAAGCGTATGAATTTCTATAGTTTTGTACAGAATTTTCAAGAGGATAATTTACGATTTCAATATAGCCAGAAATTCAATATATGTGGATTCGATATATTTGTGTTCGGCTGTACAATGCACTTAAGCAGCAGCTTTTTCGTCTGCTTCGATTCCTTTCCATTTAAGCTATTACTATACCGTAGTTGCAAATCGCAACTAATGTTCCCTATGCTTTCCTTGGCTTCATTAGATTGTGTCAAACGAAGAAACAAGCCCTTGATCCATTTTCCTTTTGCTAAACCAATGACTTGTAATTGACCTGTGGGTGCAAAACATTTTCTGGCAATCATTTCACAAACACTAAATGGTAAATGGTTATGGCACAATCTTGGAGCACACGTCTCCATTCCTAAGCTTCACCGCTAGGAGTAAACGTCTCTAGAATGAAGTAATTACTTATTCAGCTGATACATAATGGTAGCATGACTTTCTATGTTACGTTTATTTCTCTGCGAATAATTTGTACCAAACTACTAATTTTACAATGGTGCGCATAAAAAGAGCGGTGAACAGAAATGTTAGCCAATTTTTTTTCACTTGTCTACGCCTACATAGTTGAATACAGCTTAAAGAGGCCGCACAAGCCACACACAGACGACTGAAGTGAGACCGTTGATTGCCTTCATTACTAAAGAAATGTTCCTGCGTATGCTGAACAGTGAGGTCACTGGCTGTGCGGCTCGCATCGTTCCAGACAGCATGCCAAATATTGCTGGCTTATGTTCATCAGAGTTTGAGGAAGAAATGCTCATGACTTCTAAAACTGTACCCTATTGTAGTAGCATAATTGTGTGCACCGAGACAAAAAGCGGAGCTGCAAAGCTTTTTTTTTTTGGTATACTCCCAGTCAAAAATACGCCAGACCGAGTCTGGTGTGTTTTACCCATTCACACCAGAGCGGAAATTCAGACACGGGGTTTGGCGTGTCTGGTACATCCGGCCGGTTTGGCGTAACCTGGCATATCCGGCCGGTTTGGCGTACCTGGCGTATCCGGCCGGTTTGGTTACCTGGCGTATCCGGCCGGTTTGGCGTAACCTGGCCTATCCGGCCAGTTTGGCGTAACCTGGTGTATCCGACCGGTTTGGCGTGATCTGGGTATATGACAGGTTTGGCATGATCTGGTGGATACCGCCAGTGTCTGCCTCTTATAAATGCAGCTGCCAGCCATCTTTTACGACACAATATTTTTGTCCAAATACCATGATGAACGCACGCGTCTGATTTCCGAAGGGTATCGTACCTACAACAGTGGCGAGGCATGGGTCAACCTCCCCTCGATTGCCCTCCTGCCGAAGGAGATAAAAATTTCTGTCGGATTAAGCGTTTCTTTGCCTTTGTGCAGGTTGTTCATTTCTTTCCTTCTTACAATGATACACCATGGCTGAATCAGGCACGCTGGCAAAAACGGGCAATAAATGACGATGGAGAAAGCATAGAACATGTTTGTTTAGAAAATTTCAAGAGGCAGCAATACACATGATCACGTATGCCAAGCCCTCCAAAAGGAAAAAAGAAAGCAAAGTTTATGCTGCATTGACTATAGGTTAGCTTGAAGTAAAAATACGACAAGCAAAAGACAACACTTTAAAGAGCCAGATGCTTTGTCAGTTAAATGGACAGTACAGAAGGAATTGTACAATAGCAAAGAAATAAGCAAAATAGGAATCCTGTAAACGGTAATATGCACCCTATATATTTTGCAGGAAGAACATGCATACTTTCAACAATGGCGCACTAGTTCCAAGCACTAAGGCAGCCGTGCTAGTACATTTATCATCGAACCTTGCTACACAATGGCCGGAATAACTGCCTGTTCTATGGTAGTAGTATGCACATTTGTAGTGGGTCGGTGTGACAATGGACAGATTTAGTGGGAACAGGGGGAAGACAAAGAGGAAGAATAAAGAGATCGTGCTTCGGATCTGTGCGTGGCAGTCGTGGAATGTTACATTGGCGCAGTCTGTGACGGCCCGCAGCTGCTACAGGATCCCCCCAGAAGGGGACGTCCAACTGCAGTTTCTCAGGACCAAAATAAAGTTCTGTGCCTGCCTGCCTGCCTGTGACAGGATACAAGCCTCTATTATGTGGATAACGCTGAGCGTATCGACAGACGGAAACGGTCAGTCATATTTTTCAACTTGTGAAGTGATGAAGATATCCAGTATGATTTACCTCAAAGCGTCCCGACTCCCAAGCTTCGGGAGTTCATCGCCGAGAAGGCTGGAAAGACGCCGCAGGAGAATGATGGCCAAGCATCAGTGAAGATAGCATTAAAGCATTCCGAATTTCATGAATATATCATGACGCTGCTGGTGCAGCTGAAGACAAGGACTTCACTAAGCAAAGCCGACTCTTCCATGGACTCGTGCCTGCTAGAATTGCTTCGCTTTCAGCAGCAACACGCCGAGTGACAGCAGCAATTCATGGAAAATCTTCTTACAGTTATTCAAGCCCAACAGCGACACCAAAAGGAGATGGTAAAGCCCGACATCTTCGGCGGAGAACGTTCAAGCCCAGAGACTTGGATACAATTCTACGAACTAGCGTGTGAGGAGAACGCCTGGCATGAACCCTACGAGCGTAAAGAAACATGGTTGAATAATTTGGTGTGCAATTCACTGTGATAATAACACAACACTAAAATGAACGCACACCCACATTTTATTGGCTTGAAGTAGAAAACTAGAATAAAAATGACATCGAAGAACCTAAATTCGTGGAATTGAAATGCCCAATTAATCATTTAACAAGAAAAACGGCACGGTGTATGTATGACTCTGGCAAGGACAGGAAGACTACACCAGTGAACTTGATCGTCTGAGAATAAAATTTCATTTCAAAGTGTCTGTTACTCTCACTCTTGATCTTCAGCTATGAAATACAGTGAGGTGTTATATGTTTAATTATGCCCTTGATTTCCTGCATTTTTCGAAGGAGTGCCAAATAATTACAAAGTGGCACTGTGGGTAGACAAACATCAGTGTAATTCATGCAATTTTCCTCAATATCAACATGTAATCTGACTAGTTGGTGCTACCTTTATGCGTAGGCAGCCTCATTGTTTTGATGCGCTTTCACAAATGGACTAGAAGTGGTGCATCATAATTGTTGGCTGTAAACTTTTATTGCTGTTCATGGTGTTCACCTTGTGACATAGGGACTGGCTTGTGCGGCCCAAGCAACATTGTGGCATTGCTTTAAGGTCATGCATTATTATTCGGTAAATATCGCAACATTTATATTGTCAAGTACAATTTCAAAATCTCCCTGTGGAGGCCTTAAAACTCTACATATGTGATCCACACATGTAAGTGTATGATGACCAGTGTAGCTATAATTATTTTGCTTTCTTGATCAAATTCACCAGGTCCCACACGAATGTATATGTGCCAGCTTGGACCTTTGTTCAAGATGACCTGCAACAACTATTGAATTGCTAGGGATCTGATATAGCTGCAACAGTATCAGATTGCTTGAAAAGTTTGAGCACTAAGTTGGGAAGCGGGAAGGTCTGCAGTTCATGGCGCTGCTTGCTCCACTCGAAGTGCTTTGTTTACCTTTATGTTGAAGAAGCCATACTACTGTATGAGGATGTTACTTGGGAACATTTTGTACAGCTCATTTTAGTGTATGTGGAAATTAGCAAAAAAAATGTGATGAATGATCGCCTTAAATGTTTCCTGAACTTTCGTAGAAAAAAAAAGTGTATGTGGAAATCAAGTACTGCAAAAGGTTTAGGAAAAGGACGACATTTGGGAAAGGACAATTAGGAAGCCGATGATGGAGTGACTGTGGATGTAGCCTCTCCACAGTGAAACAGTGGTACTGTGTATGCCTTTACGCCTGCGTATGCCTTTACCCGTTTATAGAAGAGAAGCTCAGGGGAAGATGGATGCTTTAATTGAACAAATCCCAAAGGCAGTTGCCGCCCTAACGAAGACAAGTCCGCTTGTGTGACGTTGGCTCCTGCAACATTCCCTGTTCTAAATCGTATTTTGTGATTTGTTCATTGATTTACCCCTTTATGTACTGGGTATGCCTTTACCACGGTCAAGCATGCATGTTGGCTTGCAGGCCACTAGCCGTTATCACTAGCAGGTTCCCTTTAGACTAGGGCATTGAGACAAAAGCAGATAGGTTTCTTATTTTTCCTGTATTTCAGAGGTACACGCCATAGTGACTTTGGTTTGTTGGAGTTGCACAGTCAGTCAGTCAATTGTGATCAATCTTGGGATGGTTCTGCATGTTTCATTCCAAAAGTACATGTCCAGGACAATATGCAGCCATTAGGTTGGGGCTTTAGGTACGGTGTCTACATTTGTGGACAAAAGTTGTCATTGCCAGATCTGTCGACTCAGCCAACAAAAAGCAAGGAACTCTAAAATTTAGATGTATTGAACCTCCTGCAGTGTGTCTTCCATTTAAATACAGTGGGTGCGTGCATATTACTGTCGACGGCTAGTGTGCTCAAGGCACTGCCACTGTGTTCAAGGGATTCTTTGACATGCCATGCTATTGCAACTATGTGCATTTTCATTTCCTAGAAGTAGGTGCAATGAAAAGCTAGTTGTGCATCTGGTTTGAGTGCAAGGCTTAGCCTTTTTTGTGCACAAAAGTAAAACATGACCATAATCAAAATTAAGCAATGTTTAATTGCGCTGATTCATTACAAAATATGCAAATGAGTGCGCGACTGCCTTCCTCCCCATGCAGTATTGTGCCCCTTGGAATAACTGCGTGAATTCGATGCCTCTATAAACAGGCGTTCAAAATTCGCGCCTATAGGAAACATTTCCGGCTAGCGGAGGGTGAGGGTCAGGCATTCCTGCTTCCCCTCCCCCTCTTACAGCCTCCGACAGGCTGCCCATAGGCTTACAGATTCCGGCCTGCAAACAGCCGCCGACATGCAAATAGGACCGACAGGCTGCAAACAGCCGCCGATATGCAAATAGGACCGACAGGCTGCAAACAGCCGCCGATATGCAAATAGGACCGACAGGCCCGATAGGCCAAAATAACATATAGCTTACAGGCTTACAGCCCGACAGCCTGTCGGAATTTTTGACTGGGTAGTCTACTCCAAGGATGAAACATCACACGCTGAGCAGTTGACCTTTGTTTTGATGGCATTACGTGACGCCAAATTGAAAGTGAACTTTAAGAAAAGTGAATTTTTAAACACCAGATTACATTCCTCGGACGCATTTTGGACGGATTCACAAAGAGCACGAAAGAAGAGTCCGTAGAACGTGTACGACGGATGAAGCAGCCAGACAATGTGCACGCAATCAGTTTTTCCTGGCCTCGCAGGACATTTTACAAGTTATATAAAAGATTTTGCAGCACGACCCAAGCCGTTAAATAACTTGCTCCGTAAAGACACAGATTTCATATGGAGTGAAGAATGTGAGAAGACGCACAAAGATTTGGTATTGGCCATATCCTCGGACCCGGTACTCACACTACCCGACTTCACTGTTCCATTTGAGCTTACAACGGATGCATCGAACTACGGCGCAGGTGCTGTCCTGTTCCAACGAAGAGCCACAAGTGGAAGTGAAAGAAAAAAACACGTGGTTGGATATTACTCCTATACTTTCACGAAGTCGGAACAAAACTACAGCACGACTGAAAAGGAGGCATTGGCTGTTGTGCTAGCAATTAGGTATTTTCGATCGTACCTAGAAGGCAAGAAATTCAAGCTGTTAACTGACCATCTGGCACTTGCTCATTTGCTGAATGGTTCTCAACCTAAAGGCCGAGTTGCTCGATGGATAAGTGAAATTCAAGTTTGATTTTGAGGTGGCACACAGAAGCGGACAAGATTTGTCTGACGCTGATGCCCTTTCTCAACTTCCCATTGTCAGCAACGATGAGAGTGTGAACTCACTAAAATGTGGGAAGGCACCGATGAGCTGATGTATATAGACGGAAGGTTTGACGTACCGAATACTCTGAGAACAGGACTTCTCGGCCTTTATCACGACAGTCCCGAGTCAGGAGGGCATGACAGCTTCTGGCGCACATACAAGAAAATGAGGAGAAGGTTTACGTGGCCTGGCATGAAAAAATGTATTGACGAGTACATTAGCTCATGCCGACAATGTCAAATGAACAAAGCGAAATACAAACAGAAGACGGACAGCATGATTTTCCCACCTCATTCGAAGATACCATTCCAAACTGTGCATGTTGATTTCGCCGAAATGAAGAAAAAAAGCGAAGGAGTGAAGAAAACACAATCCTTTTTGGTGTGCATTGATGAGGGCTCAAGGGTGCTCGCAGCCAAGCCAGGAAAAGAAGATGCTGCTGCTGTCACATCGCTCTTGAGCAGAGACATGTTTAAAGCAGTTAAATGTGTTGTATCCGATAATGGACCTGCATTCAGAAGCCAGGCATTCGCAAGGTGGGCAAAAGAAAGAAACATTACCCTGAAGTTTACAGCGCCTCACCATCCATCAGCTAACGGACTAGGAGAGCGTGTCATCCGAGACATAAAACAATATATAAGTATGTACCCAGGGTTCCAAGAAGGGTGGAAGTGTTGCCTTCAAGCAGCTGTGTCCCACCGCAACAGATCGCTTACAGGCAATCTTGGATGCAGCCCTTAATACGCCGCTTTCGGGGAGCCTGCCTATTTACCTGCGGACGACCACTTGGCATATCAGAGAAGCTTCACTTGAAGGAAACGAAGAAAGGGGAAGAACAGCAAAAGAAGCACAGGGAAGCGATGAAGAGAGCTTTTGACAAACGTCATAACACAAATATTTCAGCAATAGCCCTAGGTGACATGGTTCTGGTGCGAAAAGGTTATGGCGGTCCAAACACAAAACTTGTAGTGCCGTTTAAAGTGGTAAAATTGGCCACGAAAGAAGGGGTGCTGAAGACCATCGGCTACACGACGGAATACTGTGCAATGGAAATCGCAGCCATTTCCAACGTCATCCCTTATCTGGAGCGGAGGGATGAAATAAAACCGGGGAGAGTGTAGTGGGTCGGTGTGACAATGGACAGATTTGGTGGGAACAGGGGGAAGACAAAGAGGAAGAATAAAGAGATCGTGCTTCGGATCTGTGCGTGGCAGTCGTGTTTAGAAAATTTCTAGAGGCAGCAATACACATGATCAACGTATGCCAAGCTCTCCAAAAGGAAAAAAGAAAGCAAAGTTTATGCTGCAATGACTATAGGTTAGCTTGAAGTAAAAATACGACAAGCAAAAGAACAACACTTTAAGAGCCAGATGCTTTGTCAGTTAAATGGACAGTACAGAAGGAATTGTACAATAGCAAACAAATAAGCAAAATAGGAATCCTGTAAATGGTAATATGCACCATATATATTTCGCAGGAAGAACATGCATACTTTCAACAATGGCGCACTAGTTCCAAGCACTAAGGCAGCCGTGCTAGTACATTTATCATCGAACCTTGCTACACAATGGCCGGAATAACTGCCTGTTCTATGGTAGTAGTATGCCCATTTAAGTGTGTGAGTGCAATGCATATTGTCGCGATGCAGGAACAGCGGGAATCAGGAACAGAACAGGACACTTTAATTCAAAAACAAGACTGAAAAGATCAGGCGTGGAACTCGTCTTCTTCTTCGAACAGAGCGAGCACTTCTTCTTTCTTTGCAACTCGCAGATTGCACGTGGCATTTGCCTCCCTCCGTGGAGAGAGCATCGTCCCGATGCTCAGATGCAATACTGTGAGTCTTGCGCGGCCCGTCACTCGGAGCAGTATGGTTTCATACGCATAACGTGCACGACGTCGGGTTTAGGAGAACGCGTTCTCGAAGGGCTGTGAGGTACGACCTCATAGTTGATTGACTTCGCTGAGTTGTCGGACAACCTCATATGGACCGGAGTATCTCTTCAGTAGTTTCTCGGAGAGCCCTCGTCGGCGGACAGGAGTAAAAACCCACACTTTCTCGCCCGGACGATAGGTGACATATCTGTGGCGTAGGTTGTAACGTTGTGCGGCCGAGTTCTGCTGCCTAATAATATGGACGCGCGCAAGCTGTCGTGCTTCCTCGGCACGCTGAGTGAACTCGTCAGCGTCTGTATCTGTGTCATCGCCGTCGTGCAGCAACATTGCATCAAGCATCGTGGTCACTTCGCGGCCATAGAGAAGACTGAATGGCGTCCTTCGCGTCGTTTCTTGCTGGGCCGTATTATAGGCGAATGTAACGTACGGTAAAATGTCGTCCCAATTCTTATGGTCAACGTCAACGTACATACTGAGCATGTCCGCAATAGTCTTGTTCAGGCGTTCTGGTAAGCCGTTAGTTTGAGGGTGGTAGGCCGTCGTTTTGCGGTGGGCTGTGCCGCTGAGTTCAAGAACAGTCTTGAGGAGTGCTGCCGTGAAGGCAGTACCTCTGTCTGTTATTATTACTGCGGGCGCACCGTGCCTCAAGACGACGTTTTCAACAAAAAAACCGTGCTGCCTCCATAGCGGTACCGCTTGGTAAAGCTTTTGTCTTGGCATAGCGCGTAAGATAATCGGTGGCGACTATTGCCCACTTGTTTCCTGACGCCGAAGTCGGGAACGGTCCCAGAAGGTCCATCCCAATTTGGGCAAAAGGCATGGTAGGCACCTGGACTGGTTGTAAAAGTCCAGCAGGCTTCAAAGGTGGAGTTTTCCGCCGTTGACAGTCCAGGCACGTGCGTACGTAATGTTTTACGGTGGATGCGAGCTTCGGCCAATAGTACTTTTGCTGGATTCTGGCCATTGTGCGCGTGCATCCCAGATGGCCGGACGTCGGTTCATCGTGGCAGGCTCCAAGTATTTCCTCACGCATAGACGTGGGGACTACAAGTAAGTAGGCGCTTCCGTTCGACGAGAAGTTCTTCTTGTACAGGACATTGTTGCGCAAGCAGAAGGATGGCAAGTTTCTTGCGACGTGTCGAGGTACGCTTGTAGTACGGCCTTCCAGAAATTCAATAATAGGAAGCAACTCGTTGTCTTCGCGTTGTTGACGGGAAATAGAAGTCGTGTCAACCACCCCTATCAAAGTTATTTCGTCATCATCATTGGCTGTGTGCTCGATCGGTGACCTTGAGAGGCAATCAGCGTGGCAGTGCTGCCGTCCAGATTTGTAGACCACCGTCATATCAAATTCTTGAAGTCGTATACACCAACGTGCCAGTCGACCAGATGGGTCCTTTAAGTTGGTCAGCCAGCACAGTGACTGATGGTCGCTGACCACACGGAAGGAACGGCCATAGAGATATGGATGGACCTTCATAACAGCCCATACGACGGCGAGGCATTCCTGTTCTGTCGTTGAGTAATTAGCTTCGGCGCGCGTGAGCGTTCTGCTTGCGTATGCAATCACTCGTTCTGCTGAGTCCTGCCACTGGACGAGCACAGCGCCCAAGCCTACATTGCTGGCGTCCGTGTGAATCATGGTAGGCGCGTCCTCGTCAAAGTGAGCCAGTACAGGAGGCGTTTGTAGGCGCTGCCGGAGTTCGTAAAATGCCGCTTCTTGTTCTTCGCCCCATATAAATGGAACGTCTTCCCTTGTAAGGCGTGTTAGCGGCGCGGCGAGGTGTGAGAAGTTGGCTATAAACCTTCGGTAATATGCGCACAGTCCCACAAAACGCCTCACTGACTTCTTATCCGTTGGCGCTGGAAATTTCGCGACGGCCAAAATCTTGTCGGGGTCAGGACGGACACCTTTATGGCTCACAACATGACCCAGGAATTGGAGTTCCTCAAAACCAAAGTGGCATTTCTCTGCTTTCAGTGTCAGGCCTGCGGATCGAATCGCTTGAAAAACCAACAGCCTTTTTAGGTGCTCCTCGAAAGTTTCTGAAAAGACGATGACGTCATCGAGGTACACCAAACACGTCTGCCATTTCAGACCAGATAGAACCGTGTCCATCATTCTTTGAAATGTCGCTGGAGCTGAGCATAATCCAAATGGCAAGACCTTAAATTCGTACAGTCCGTCAGGCGTCACGAAAGCAGTCTTTTCTCTGTCGCGTTCGTCGACCTCAATTTTCCAATAGCCACTTTTCAGGTCCATCGACGAGAAATACCGTGCGTGCCTCAACCTGTCAAGAGAATCATCGATTCGCGGTAATGGGTATACGTCTTTTTTTGTCACCCGGTTCAGTTTGCGGTAGTCCACACAAAACCGTAGGCTGCCGTCCTTCTTTTTAACCAGCACTACCGGTGATGCCCAAGGACTTTTTGATGGCTGTATAACGTCATCGTCGAGCATCTCCCTCACTTGTTGTTGAATCGCTTCGCGCTCCTTTGGTGCGACACGGTAAGGGTTCTGTCGGATCGGTCGTTCCGTCTCCTCTGTCATACTACGGTGCTTTGTCAGTGGCGTTTGGTTGACTCTCGAGTTCGACGAAAAGCAGTCTTGAAACTCTCGCAGAAGATTAAGAAGACGATGTCTCTCCGGTGGTGATAAAGTTGTGCTCACGTCAACAGGTGGTGCTGCTGAGGTATCTGGCCCACCGTGCTGTACTGCAAGGCATTCGCGGAACTCTGCAACTTCGTCAAGGAAAGCAACTGCAGTACCTTCGGTAATATGCCGTCGTTCGTTGCCAAAGTTTGTCAGCAGAACCTCGGCTTGACCATGCACTACACTGACGATACTCCTGGCTATAGCCACACCTTGAGTGAGCAAAAGTGCGGAGACTTGTTCGGCGACGCCGTCTCCATTGTGAGGCATGGCACACCTGACCGAAACAAAGCGGCAAGATAACGGCGGCACGGTCACGTCGTCCAGAAGACGCAAGGGCTTGCGCTGTAGCTGCGCACTTGGATCGGTTGAAAATGTAAGCAGACCTTCCGGTATATTGATGACAGCACCGTATTCACGCAGGAAATCCATACCCAAGATGGCCTGCTTGCAACACTCAGACAGGATGACAAAAGTGGCGACGTATGGGGCGTCCCCTATAGTGACCCTTGCAGTGCACTTTCCAGTAGGCAGCCGGCCTCCAGCTCCTCGAATCTGTGGTCCCGTCCATTCCGTTTTAACTTTCCTGAGCTTATCCGCCAAGTGCTCACTAATTATCGAAAAGTCGGCTCCTGTGTCGACCAGTGCCGTCACGTCATGACCGTCGATCTTAACACTGATCTCTGCGCTTACGATTTCATCATTCGTCAAATCCTGGGAATTCGGCGGCTCCGCTTTTGTTTTCAATGGGGCATTTTCATCTTTTCGGCGATTGGCAACCTCCCCCCCCAAAGGTCGCGTCATTTAGTTTCCCCGGCGGGGGCTGGGGGATCTCCCTCTGGCGAAGTCAGTGGCACTTGGCCGAGTTGGTGACGAACGTGCTGGAGAAGGGGAGCGCGACCGCAAACCAAGGGAATCGTCGCGCCTATTAGCTGCGTTGGCATCGACGTAAGGTCGGTTGTTCGGGCGACGAGGAGCAGACGACGGAAATCCTTGATAGCCGGCTGTACGATGAGGACAATAGCGGCATATGTGGCCAGCTTCTCCACAATGAAAGCAGAGTGGCCTGTAGTCGGGAGTGCGCCAAATGTCCGTTTTTCGGAGCGGTGGCCGCGTTGGAGCTCCCCGGTAGTACCAAGGTACTGCCGGCGGTTGCTGCTGGAAGTACTGCGGCGTCTGCGTGACAGGCGGCGGTCGGCATACAACTTCTGCATAGCTGGGACTGGGATTACGCATTTGGATGTTCTCTTCGGGGGGCGAAAACGCTTGCCTGATCTCCTGGCGCACAACTTCAGAAATTGACGTGCATTCATTTGGAGTGACGAGGAATTTCTTGACTTCTTCTTGCACGATTTCGCGTATCAGTTGACGCAAACGCTCGTCGCTTGGTGACAATGCTGTAACGGCCGCGGCGTTCGTTGGTCCACTATTGTCGACGCGGTCGTATTGGCGGTAGCGCAGCTGTAGTGCGCGTTCGATGGCCGTTGACTCCTTCAGAAATTCGTCGACGCTCTTTGGCGGGTTTCGCACAAGACCGGCGAACAGCTGCTCCTTTACACCGCGCATGAGGTGGCTGAGCTCTTTCGCGTCGGACATATCCGGGTCGGCTCGACGAAATAAACGGGTCATGTCCTCAACAAACATGGCGACTGTTTCGTTGGGCTTTTGTATGCGCGATTCGATGAGTCGCTGAGCATGCTCTCGCCTTTCGGTGCTTCCGAACGTGTCGAGAAACTTTCGGGTGAACTCTTGCCAAGATGACCAGTTGCCTTCACGATTCGTGAACCACGTTCGGGCGCCGTCTTGAAGGAAGAAGTAAACTTGTACTAACTTCTGTTCGGCGCCGACGTTCCACCCATTGACACTGGCGACGCGCTCAAACTCCTCGAGCCAGTCTTCGGCGTCCTCGTAGGCGTTGCCGTGAAAAGTGGGAGGAGATCGAGGATTCAAGACAGTCACCTGTGATGGGCCTGGGCTTTCCATGCCTTGAGTACTCCGCTCGGTCACGGTTGCACTTTCTGGTGGCGGACCGCACTCTGGGCTCAGGCCTAACAGCCGGCGGCTGGCACGATGAACCGGTGTCTCAACGCGTGGAAATCGTTCTGGACTGGATGCGGGGCTGCGGTGGGGTGTCCCGATCATTTACCCAGCACCTCCACCAGTGTCGCGATGCAGGAACAGCGGGAATCAAGAACAGAACAGGACTGAAAAGATCAGGCGTGGATTTCGTCTTCTTCTTAGAACAGAGCGAGCACTTCTTTCTTTGCAACTCGCAGATTGCACATTAGAATAAATGCTTAGATGTTAGCATCCTGAAAATCTTCTGAATCAGCCAAATGTGGTCTCGACATTTTGAAAGACACGCTTGCTCAGGATACCTTAAAGAACAATGCATACACGGGGTGTATGCATTGAAACTTAGCCGCAATAAAGTCCTAAGGCTCGTAATAACATATCTGTAGCTGCTCACCAGCAGACAGTGCACCATGCCTGGTGTTGATATTCAAAGCTCTCTTGTTTTTTCACGAGTTCTTTACTGGAAGATAACTGTGTGATGTTTTTTGAGATGTGTTATGCAAATGTGCAATTGTGAGCTCATCGGTGTAATTGTGAACAGAGCCTAAACTACGTCAATATACACTTGAAGCAACACAATATACCAAAGTAAATCAAATTCACCTTAAAATCTCCATAAATATATATGCACCGGAAACCTCGTTTTAAAGAAGTGAAATTGACCCTTCAATGGATACAACGAACTGAAATCATCCCTGAAGCCAAGAATCCTCGCATGTTCACGTCGACAATTTCCCTTTCTGCAGTGTTCAGTAGCCGTACAACGCAGTAATTCAAAACTCCAGAATACCAGTGAAAAAGCCATGACAACCCACATGCAGCTCTGTGAAAGCAGCAGCATATACCGACTACTATTCACACAGCTGCATTCCTCTGTGATACAGCGAGCCCCACCCTCCAACTCAGGCCGCTTTATTGTCTCACTGCTGCATGCTGGCACAGAACAATGCAACCACACATGGTAGAGGCATGGCCTCCATGATGGCAGCAATCTCTGGGGTCATGCTTAACTGCGCAGCGAGATGGCTTCCAGTAGCCATATGAAGGAAAACTGTAACGGTGTTCCCAGTCAGTTAATGTGTAAAATATAACAGTGTTACAAATTCCTCTAAATTAAAACTGACTAGTTAGTTATGAGTTACAGGAAAAATAACTAGTTACTGGTAACGCGTCACTACTAACTAGTTACTGCCCAAGACTGCTTAGGACTGCATGAATCATCTTTCTGCAAAAAAGAAGCACACTTTTTCTTAGATTTCTGAGGAAGAATAAGGAAAAGCAGTGTAGATTGAGGCTAGCAGACGAGAACAAGCCCTCTGTTATGCAGAGCTGAAGCCATAGCTTTCCTGTCTGCATGTGAAACCATCTCTTCTACAGGCGCCACAATGGCACTTTTAATTGTGAGTGTCCCCTCTGCAGATCACAACTGACAAATCACTATTTCATTATCAGATCAAGATCACAAGGCCCTACATCGTTATTATCATCAGCTTCTGTATGAGAACTCCAGCAGCAATCGCAGCTTCCGGTACCCAGCTGCCATTTATCTGTGTTCTTGTATGCACGTTTTGGCGCGATGTGATCTGTCGTTTGTGTTCGCCAGAAAGTACAGCCAACAGCATGCTTCAAGGTGCTTGCAACGTTGCATAAAAGTTAAGAGGTAATCACCGCAAGCCAGTGATGCAACCAGCCAAAGTGGCACAACTTCAACCTACACAAAAGGAAGTGTCCTTTGCTGGCTTCAAGTCAAGTGCTATAAATATCGGCTTTCGCTGGCTTCACACTGCGTTAGTTCCCAGTCGCGTACTGCTAGAAGTTACAGCTCCTAGCAATTATGAGCATGGAAATAAAGCGTCTTGACTACGGCATGTGATGAGTATATAAGCCTGCATAATTGCGTTCTTCATGCCGACAGAGTTAAAAGTGGTTGCGTCTTATATATCATTTCTTCCTGCAGAAGTCGTAACATAGGAGGTGCGTCTCATACAAAGGTGCGACTTATACACCGGAAAGGAAAGTACATAAAACACGTTCAGAAAAAAAATATAGAAAACTCTCATTACCTCATCTTTTTCCAAATTTTGTTGGTTCCGCTTTCCCTTTTTCCCCGAACGCTGCCGCCGTGCAGCTATATAGTCGTCCATCTCTTCTTTGGACTCTGAATAACAGTGAGAGTAAAGCATGCTATCATTAATCAGTGAGAGAGTAAATCATTACCGCACTGCCCTTCCGAACTCTACAACAGGTCGCCATTTTCACAGCTGATGCCACGCTGCCGTGCCATCGCCTATGCAGCACGCAGCCCACCCATTCATATCTAGCGGCGGCCACAGCGGCTGCGTGAAATAGGACACCACGCCGGCAGGACAGAGCACCCAGTCACCGAGTGCAACCAGGCTGCGTTGCCCAGAATAATAGTTGTGCACCGTCCGTGCGCGTGCGCGGTCAACGCCGGACTACTGCTCCTAACGTTAACCTGACAGCTTAACAGCTGTTGTGGCCCCGAGTAATGTCGCTACTGACATGCAACCAGACGAGACAGTTCTGAAAATCGGATGCCGGACAGTTCCACTGCCCAACGTTCCAGGCTTCACTCATTGCTTATATCCTCTACACACGACATATTTAGCATTCTCATTTGCACATCTCAAGATATCCTGGAGGGAACTCTAATAAGTATTTATGAAAAATGTGCAGAATATGCGATCAGTGTACAAGCGTTTTACCTTACCTGTCATATGCAGGAGTTCGGCGTCGTAATACCCTCTTTTGGTAGTCTTATCCCCTTCCCAGTACACAGAGTAGGTTCGTCCTGGCTCAAAATCATCGACGTTTTTCGGCCGGGTTTCAGACACATTCCGCTACATTGTCACTTTTTTATATTGTCGAAGAGGTACTTCACGTAAACGTAAAACTGCATTGCGGCAACACCGAACTCGCACCGACACCCTTGTAGACAGGAAGTTTCGACCAGGACTACGGTTGCACGACAAATCAACACAGGCGACACAGGCCACAAAAACACCAGGTTGGCCTACTCCCTACAGTAGGATACAACTATAAAAAAAACAGAACTTGGCAACAAGCACACTGACCGCGCGGGTCGGTGTTACTCTGCCAGCCAATCGTACAGGCAAGCAAAGTGCTCGTCATGCTACCTTTTCAAAATGGCGCCTTGTTTATGTTTGTGGTACCGGCGAAGCGTCTGTTCTTCTCAAGTCCTTTCATCGGTAGAAGCCATCAGACTTGCAAGAAGATGGGTAAAACTGTGTGGAGCCTGAGCGTTTCAATCTTGAAAAGGTCGCAGTGCAGTACATTTCGCTTCCGAGCGCTTTCTACTCATGAAACTTCACCGAACTTAGTTGAAAAACTCAGGTGGGGGCTCTTGTAGCGCGCGCCTGGTTTTTGCATTTCAAGCGTTTGATTTCAGCTCAATAAGGAATCGGTATTTTCATGTTCCACTCTAATAAACGAATAACTACATGTAAATTTATGCACTAATCTTTTATTTTTGCCATTAGCGCTTTATTTTGGCTACGCGGCAAGTTACAATTTGCAACTATTTGCAACCTCGCGGAGGAACAGCGGCCGTAATGCTATGCACTCACAAGCTTCAAACCTCAATTGCAAGCTAATATATTAACTTTGCATATTGTCCATTAATAAATGCACAATATACAAACGACGTCGTGTAAGGCACTTTTACGTGCTCATTTGCTTTATTGTCTTTACGTGCTAGACTATCGTCAGTTCGTCGTATCAAACCTTATCGAGCCTACCAGCATGTCTCCGAGTGGTTGTAGTTGAAGAAAGAGAACAGAAAGGCGCTGTTATGTGTGCGGGAAAGGGCACTACGGCTGCGAATTCTGCAACATAATTAAGCTGCGCTTGTAAACTTCTATGCAACACGGACACGGTTCTTCATATGCATCTGTGGAATAGGTGCTTTAATCCGATGGGTTATTTTCCTAAATTTGAGCCGGTCTTTTATCTACTTAATCCGATCAAAATAATATGAAGGGTACAGTGATAACTAAACTGCATAGGAAATCAATAAGGAATATTCCTTAGCAGACGAAGCTGCATTTTCCGTCCGAAAGTAAACGCCCGAGGGAGCACAGTTGCGTCAACAGGTCGGACAGTGCGTTTGTGTGCGTACGGAGAGGATATTTATTTATTTTATTTATTTACAACATACTGCAGGCCCACATGGGCCCAGGCAGGAGGGGTGAAATTACAAAACAAGAACAAAACAAGATACAAAATTTCATAAGGGCAAAACAGAATTTCAAAAGGGTAAATACAGAATTTCAAAAGGGCAAAAGGGCTAAGAATAAACAAACACTTACAACACAATTCAATGTTTACACGTCAGTGATTGTATCGATCGACTCAACTGATTTAATCAATGATGATGGCAGTGCGTTCCATTCGTTAATAGTGGGAGGGAAAAAAGAAAATTTGAAGGTGTTATTTCTTGTGTGATATGGAGTTAAGGTTTCAGAGCGATGATGTCTGGTTTGTCTTGTTGTTGACGAGCGTAGATATGGACTAGGATGAAAAGACAACTTGTTATTTTTCAGGAGAAGAAGAAATTTAAGCCTGAGTATCTTTCGTCGTAATTTGAAAGTCTGCATTCCATTAATATGCATGAGAGCTGTTGGTGAGTCGGTTCTACGGAATTTGGAAAAAAAAAAACTGACAGCTTTGCGCTGAACCATCTCAAGGGCTGCAATGTTGTGGTTGGTGTGCGGATCCCAGACGGTGCAAGCGTATTCCAACTTTGGCCTAATTAGTGCTTTATATGCATGAAGTTTGGTTTCTGGGGGCGCCCGTTTTAGTTTGTGTCGCAGAACACAAAGTTACAGCGGTAGGAACAGAAACCGCGCATATAAATATGTTAATTTTCAAACATTGCCGACTGGAGCCCGGCCTTTGTCCGGCTCTCCTAGCTTGGTGCGTGTTGTACGCCTGCAGCCAGAAGAACAGTGAGCGAGCCGCACCTGGACGTGGTACCATCTAATAAAATGTTTTCTTATAAAGCTGTCAGCAGATGTAGGCTTTCTGTGGCATATTCCGGATGCCATTAATTATAGAGGAATATGCGTGGTCATGAGGTACCCGGCTATGTTTCGTATGCAACGGGATCTGCTCATTACCTGGGCGGAACTTGTCCGGAACACATGTATATTACTGGCTCAGCTTTACATTTTGCAAGACCCATTTAAATTGAATTCCAGTTAGGTGTCAGTCCACACCATGCATTAAGCAAAAAATGTAAATGGTATAGGACTGTAGATGCATGCCGCAATATGAGCACAGCGTTCACACACGTTCAATGACTGCTGGGGTTTCATATGTGCCAAAACCATGATATGCCTCTATCGGAAATGCGGCTGTTGGGGCCGGTATCAAGCCCGCGTCGAACATAGGTGTGTGCGAGAAATTTACAAGCAAATGTGCAAGTTCCAGGAGGTTTCTAGCGCGGTGCATTGAATCGCGCCACTTGTATATAAAAACGCCACGTGCCGTTTTATGTCGTATCATAAAGAGTAACATCAAGTGCGAGAAGTTTTGGGATGATTCAAAGGGCATCTGGAAGGGGCTGTCGCGAATATGCGAAAGGTACGTTTCGCACAAGGCTCAAAAAAAGCAGAGTTTGAAAAAGAGCACGAGAACAAATCTGTCTGAGCTTTAGTACGTTGCGATGGGGAAAATGAGGCGTTGAAACCTCCATTTCACCGACCGCCCCCTCACTTGAGAAATCCTGACTGCGCCTCTCGTTTCGGAACTGGCAGTCGATTATAATACAAGGTATAAAACTCTATGGTACAAACAGTACAAATTGAAAATACTATATATATTACAAATAAAGAGCTCGGTGACGCTAGCGATTACCTCTCTTCAAAGGGAAAGCTCGTCACGTCCAACACATCCACCCACTCGCAGGGTAAGAAACTATGCGCTCTATCGCATTCACTAGGTTCCTGCGGCTGCGCGGTCTGCGATCTTTGTCGAGACATTTCTGTGCGCCGACATTACTGGCACGATGCCTTCTAAACGGCGTTATCGCTGCTACCTGGAACCGGCTACATCTTCCCGCAAGGTTCCACGACAGACAGTGTGGAGCCAGCAGAAGAAACAGTCGTCTGCTGCTGGTTCACAGGTGAGTTGTTCTGCTTACAAGTGTTTGCTGCAACGTTACTCCGCGGCCGGCCTGTTACTGGTCGGGCCGACTGTTTGGGCAAAGGCTTTAAGTACCTACCAGCGCTCCTGATTTCGGACCAGTTCTCCCGACGGTTCGGGCACGGCTCATTCATTTTTCCGATCTCCCGATGAACAAAAATGACAAAGCATAATGGTCCTGAAACTTGTCCCGCCTTATTGAGGAACCCCAACAGTTTGCAGCAGGCCACTCGCCTTTACCCGCTGTTGTAAAGAGAGGGGTGGCAGTGCGTTTACACGTATACGTGGCCCCTGTTATCCACGATATCAAAATCAGAATCAGAATCCACTTTATTTCAAACAAATTTGTTGGGGGTCCCCCAGGCAAAAAGCTGTGCAAACAGCTTGACGGGACCTGGGGGCCTACAGAGGGCAGCACATGCAGCGGATTCTACACAGTTGTAAACACTGTCAACAAAAATAAACAGCGTAATACGTAGAGAATCTAAAAGTCACATACAAGGAACATCGGAGCACTGATACAACATGATGCACACAACATGAAAAAATTATATTTTCATCAAGCAATCACGCACATCTGATTTGAACACACTGAAAGGGGCACTGAAATTTATATGGGTTTTTAAGGAATTGTAAAGAGTAGGTATGCAATACTCTAGTCTAGCTCTACCGTAGTTTGTGCGTGTATGGGGTACTGGTGTTTGCCTGTTACGTATGCTGTAGTCATGACGAGTGTGTTCTTCGTGTTTTGGAAGCTGGTTTTTATACATATAAAGGGAGAGTTTATATTCGTGTAACGTGGAAGCTTTTAGCATATTATGTTTAATGAATAGGGGATCAGTGGGTAGTAGGCTTGGGTGCCCGGTAAAATTTTCAAAAATTCTTAACACCCTATTGGAAAAAACAGCGTGTCCCAGTGCCATTTGGGCACTGGGCGACACTTGGAACGCTGTTTTTCGCTGTAAAGCCCGCTGCGACGCGCTGGGACGCACGGGGCGACACTGTGGTTTCACTGTACGCACTGGTCGACACTGTATTTTCGCTGGTACGCACTGCACGAGACTGCATTTTCGCTGTGGCGCACTGGGCGGCACTGCGTTTTCGCTGTAACACACTGGGGAACGCTGGATGGTCACTGGCACACTGACTTTATGGCTGCACAGCGTGCAGTTACATCGAGCAATAGCACTGTACAGGGGCCAGTGTATACGTGCTGCACACTTGCTCGTGCTGCGGTTAATTAAGCGCCGATAAACAGGGATATAATTGTATGCGCTGCAAAAATTTGGCAACAAACTAATAGACATGAGTGCTACATCATTGAGGAGAAATATGTGTCGGTCGCACAGCGATAATATCAGCGCCGATCGAATTCAACCCTTCTTGTGTACATGTCCTATATTTCCAGCCAAGATATTAGGAGATGCGTCGTCGCAGAGGAGGCGACACTCGCTTATAACTCGATATGTGTAGTTATCCGATCCGCACGATCAGTCCCACGCAATACACGTCCGTGTACCGGTCCTTGCATTGCCGTGCGCACGTAATGGCTCAGCTAGACACGCGAAGCTGGATCGTTCGAACAATCCAGCGGCGCGTGTTCAGCTGAGCTGTCGTCACCGAGGCTTATGATCACCTTCCTGACACTTGTGCACCATCGAGCGCACTCATAAACGAGTCGGCGAACGACGCGCACGCAGATGCCTCGCGACGGTCGCACGCGCGCTTTGACGATCGACGCAATGCGGCCAAGCACGCGGCGTAGCTGAAGGCAGCTAGGCGCGCTACAGCGTTAAATATTTTGTGCACGTAGTGCATATCTTCTTCACGTGTACGATATATTGAAGCAGATATGCACAAAGCCTCCTGCCCACCTACGTGTTCTCGATGCCGGTAGCGGCGGCCGGAGCTGTCGGAACGTCGCGCTATCTCGATCGGCGCGCTCAGGTCGAGAGTGGTCAGAGTGACGTACGCTCATCGCTTCGCCCCCGCGTGACACCTTTGCCTGCTTTAATTGTGGGTTCCACAGCCACTCCGCCTTTTAGGCGTGGTGCGCTTAGGTTTTTGACCAACGTTACATATATATGCAACCTGGCATTTTATGCAGATATGTATGTATATACATATGACCAAAACCAGCTTTTAAACCTTCGCGTACCTCAACTCCAGTAATGAAATGCTTCAGTGCTACTTCTGCGTTGCGGACGTCCACACTAAGTGTATATGCCAGCACTAATTAGGGACGTTTATTTGAAGTTGAGGAATGAATATTATATTTATCTCAACATATTAAATAGCTTTAAAACGATCATACAACACATGTATTCTCTCTTCATTAAGGTAATCAAGCTTTCAGTCATTTGAAGTGCAGTACCCTGTAAATGGCATATTATAAAATAGCAAAATAAAATAACTAACCAGATACACAGCCAAAAGAAAAAAAAACAAGCATCATTTCCAAAATATACCATCTCTATTATGTTAATCAGCAATGGTATGAAAGCACGCACAAACAAGGCACAACAAAACAAGCACATGAGTAAGACAAAGGTCACTACATAAGACAGTACCTAAAAGAAGGGCGCAAGAGACAAGGGGCCAGGAGAGGTCAACGATGCAAGCACTTTTTGTGCCCTGTTTTCAACCTATCGTGGTTATCCAACCCACTCAGTATTCGGTTCCTTTGAAGAGGCACTGCAACAGTTCTTTAACATAAGCTGAAAACGGTGCCGATCAGTCATGAAAGCTCCTGTGAGCACAAGCCAGTTATTATTGCACTGCTCACACCAGGGAATCTGTAATTTGGTTTCAAAAACAGCTGGGAAGCATCTGCTTCTCTTTCAACAAATGGCGTCACTGGGGGCACAGAATACATTGCTTGATTTTTTCAGTGGTCTTTAAAACAGCTCGCTTCACCAGGCACCATATACCTTTGCCCCGACCCCACGCCTTTCCCTTCGTACTGGTCATCATTTACAAGTAACCCGTCCACTCAGCCGCACTATGACCTTCTCCGCGTCTTTCTTTTTTGCCAGTCCTCGAATAACTGGAACGACCTCCCCGTCATATTGCTGAAATCACCTGCCCATCAACATTTGTTGAAATGCTTAAACACTAATAAAACGATAACTCGGGCAAGTTGGTATCGGTTCATACTGAAGTATAACAGCACACCACGGCTAGGCAACCAGACTGACAAGGAAAGAAACGACACACACAAAAAGTGCTGTCTCGCAACTGAACATTTCATTGAACATAACACAAGAATATAACACGCAAGTGCATACGACATCGGTTGCCACTGCTGTTTTGCCAACATAACATCAGGTTAAGAAAACACGTGCTGCAGAAAGGCAAATTCCTTGCCACACAAGTCAACTGAAGCTGGGCTGACATATTTTTCTTTTTCTCTAACAATAATGATACTCCTTCACCACCTCTCTGCTAATCTGCCGGTTATGCTTGTACATTATCTCAGTGCTCGCAAAAATAGAACCACATGATTTGCAGTGCATCGCAAGATTTGCAGTGGCCAACTTTTTTAAAGAAGTATTATGTTCCTTTAGTCTAGCATTAATGCAAGATCCAGTTTGTCCAATACACAAATCATCACATGACAATGGGACACTGTCACAACATGTCATTCGCACTTCTTATACTTTTGAGACTTCTTCCTGTGCTTGGTACCACATGTGTTCTGCTGTGGAAGTCTTCATTAACAAGACGGCACAGCTTGCTAAGTCTATTCTTGCTGGGAAACACGATATTGACCGCATACCTATTCCCAACAGTCATAAGCCCATTTGCACAGTGTTTTTTTTTTAATGCATAATGCTTCTTAAACAAATCTGGCCATTGCTAATCTTGTAATGCATTGCAAATCATAAGGTTGTTCTCCCTTTTTTTTAGCACTGAACTAGTGCACAAGCATGTGCAGCAGATTAGCAGAGAGGTGGTAGAGGTGTATCCTATTGTTAAAGAAAAAGAAAAATGTATCAGCCAAGCTTCAGTTGATTTGTGTGACAAGGAATGTGTCTTTCTACAGTGCGTGTTTTCTAAACCTGATCTTATGTTGACAAAACAGCAGCAAGAATCCATGTCACGTGTACTTGCATGTTGCTTATATTCATGTGTTATGTCTAGTAAAATGTTCAGTTGCGAGTGAGCACTTGTTGCGTGCATTGTTTCTTTACCTGTCAGTACGGCTGTCTAGTAGTGGTTCGTTGTTATACTTCAGCTTAACTAATTGCTTTTGTGTAGACATGTGGCAAATAATTACAAACTTTACCATTGTAACCCTACCCCTTATGTAATAATACCCCCAAGAAGAAGGTGTGAAGTGAAAGATCTGCACATTTTCTTTTTTGTTCAATTCATTACGAACAAATAAAGCATAGATAATCCTTCTGCTACCATGAAATCAGACAATGCTATTTCTTCCTCAAGCAGCTTTCATTATCAGTCAGTGTCCTCAGTGACGCCATTTGTTGAAAGAGAAGCGGGCACTATCAGCCGTACTATTTGAAACCATCGCAAATTCTCTGGTGCCTGCAGTGCAATGAGATTTGGCTCACGTCTTTACAGGAGGAGCCTGCGCAACTGATTGATACCATTTTCTGAATTTGTTCAGAAAGTGTTGCAGGGCCCCATTAAAAAAATAGTTTTCTTTATCTGTTGGACTTGCACACATGCAAAGTGTGACAGACTGCTGTGTGACACATGACAGACTGCTGCATTCTGTCCTTCGAACATTCATCAACTCGAACACATGTCCCCTGATCAGTGATGCAATAAATGAAACGATATAACTAACCCCCAATAGCACCTTTACTAAGACCAACTAGCTCAATCATGTGACAGTGCTAGCTGATGCATTTAAAACTTCTGACCACGAACACAGTATCCCAGCAAATGCCAATATCCTTGTTTCTTATTTCATTATTGCACGTTTCCTAAGAATGACAAACAATAAATTATCCGACCTTATTCTTTTCAATCTCATGCATGAGTACGGCATATATATAATCATGTGGCTGCAAATGTTTTGTCATTTCTTTTTGTAGAACCTTTTAAGTTAAAAAATATTGCTGCTCTATTTTAAAAACTGAAATGCATATCTGCTGCACCTTTTTCCTACTTGGCTAATCACGGAAAGAGGTAAACTCTCAACATAGGATGCAAGATTTTTGCACCTTTCTTTAGCCCACTCTTTAGCCCTCATGTACAGAAGTGTGTGTGCTACAAATGTCACGTATCTCACACATTATAGAATATGTCCCATTTTGCTCCGAAAATACGCAACTACTGAAAAGTGTTCAAAGTGATATTTGCAAACATGGCTTAATAATTAGAAACTGTTTCACCAGACAGTGGTTACAAGATTTCACAGATGTGAAATGCAAAAGGAGGCCATATTCGCCAATTGTGGAGGTCAGGGTTATACATGATGAGAGGGAAGAAAAAGGAGTTATCAGTGCACTAACATATACAGCCAGTATAGCAGTAAGCCACAGGTAGAGAGAAGCAGCTGAAAGAAATGTAAAAGCATAAACAGTACAGAATGTGCAAACATGTCAGTACGTACAAATGTACATACTATAAATGCACAATGTACGTACATTTATATGCTAGGAGAGATGAAATATGCTAAAGAAAAACTACACGCAATGCACATAAAAATGATGCATTGTGCCACCATGAATAACTCTGAAAAGCATAATTGGTAAGAAAAAAGCAGTAATTACACAAGGTATTAAAGAATATTTTTTAGTGCCGTTTTTTTTTTCAAATTGCTCATGACTAAGTCCGGTCAAACAGACAATGAAAATTTATAATGATGAACTTAGTGTGCCACGTTATCCTCGCAAACTTATGAAATTGATCCTCGACTCCTGAAGAAAAATTTCTCGACTATGCCTTCGTACTGTCGTCACGCTTTGATCATCGGTATAAAGTTTTTCATTCCGTTCTGCCGCCAAATAAGCAAATCATGCGCAAATTCAGTTTCACATTAACTGATATTACTCGTTTATGGCTTCACAAGCTCCGATCACGAGCTCCTATCGAAGTAACGATTTGTGATTTGCGTTCGCGTGAACGGGAATGCATCGAACCTAATGCTTGCTCTGCACGTAGCGGCACGAAAACTATCTGTTCCGGCCCTTGCCTCAAGCACAAAAATGGCAGGGAATGTCCCATTCGACGCAAAGTGATTGTACAGAGTAAAATAGCAGCATTTTAAATGTGTATTATTCATTCATTCATGCAAGCGCAAGTACTGGCAGGCCTGCGAGCCTGTGAACACAGTTTCCAACGCCGGCAAAGGTTCGAACAAATTTTGCACGTAAATGCTATAAGTGAAACTCAATGTTCATCTATGAATGCATAAGAGGCTCACG
>JABSTT010003709.1:0-27354 GCA_013339685.2 Hyalomma asiaticum | reverse complement strand
ACGCAGCAGAGGGTGCTAAGAATCTCTGGGTCCGGACAGGCCGCCACTGGAATATGACTCTGGCAACGTTTAACGCAAGAACTTTATCTAGCGAGGGAAGTCTAGAGGTACTGTTTGAGGAATTAGCGGGCATTAAATGGGACGTTATAGGGCTCAGTGAGGTTAGGAGGACGGGTGAAGCCTTTACACTGCTGAAAAATGGGCACATCCTATGTTATCGTGGCCTAGAAGACAAAAGAGAACTAGGAGTGGGATTTCTGGTCAACAAAACCATTGCTGGCAACATAGTAGAATACTATAGCATTAACTAGAGGGTAGCAGGTCTTGTAATTAAGCTTAATAAGAGGTACAAATTGAAAGTGGTACAGGGCTATGCACCTACATCCAGCCATGACGACCAGCTAGTTGAACGCTTCTATGAAGATGTGGAATCGGCAATGGCTAAAGTAAAGACGCAGTACACTATTGTGATGGGCGACTTCAATGCTAAGGTAGGGAAGAGGCAGGCTGGAGACAAGGCAGTCGGGAACTATGGCGTGGGTTGTAGGAACGACAGAGGGGACTTATTAGTAGAGCTCGCCGAGCGGAATAATCTGCGTATCATGAACACGTTCTTCCGTAAACGGGAGAATCGGAAGTGGACGTGGAAAAGCCCGAATGGCGAGCATAAAAATGAAATAGACTTCATACTATGCGATGACCCTGGCGTAGTGCAGGATGTGGAAGTGCTGGGCAGAGTTAGGTGCAGTGACCACAGGATGGTGAGATCTCGAATTAGGCTAGACTTGAGGAGGGACCGCAATAAGCTAGTACGAAAGACGCCGATCAATGAGCTAACTGTAAGACGGAAAGTCGAAGAATTCCAGATAGCGCTGCAGAACAGATATTCAGCTCTAACAGACCAAGCAGACAATTGCGTTCAGAAAGTCAGCGATAATCTCACGCGGATTGTCACGGAATGTGCAATAGAAGTAGGAGGTAAGATCGGTAGATCGGTAGAGAGATTATTAGCAAACTTTCCCAGGAGACGAAAGACTTAATTAGAAAGCGGAAAGGCATGACAGTATCAAATGCAATTGACGGAATAGAACTAGCGGAGCTTTCGAAGTTAATCAATAAGCGTAAGACAGCCGACATACGAAAGTATAATATGGAGCGGATTGAGCATGCTCTAAAGAACGGAAGGAGCCTGAAAGCGGCGAAGAAACGTATAGGCATAGGTAGAAATCAGATGTATGCATTACGAGACAGGCAAGGCAATGTGATCACAAATAGGGATGAGATAGTGATAATAGCCGAGGAGTTTTACAGAGATCTCTACAGTAGTCGTGATAACCAGAACAGTGAACGGGGAAGCAGTTTAGAAGAGGCTGACATTCCACCAGTACTGACAGAGGAAGTAATTTGCTGATGACATTGCCTTGCTAAGTAACTCGGGAGATGAATTACAAAGCATGATTACTGATCTTAACAGGCAAAGTATAACAGTGGGCCTGAAAATCAATATGCAGAAAGCTAAAGTATTGTTCAATAGCCTTGGGCGAGTACAGCGATTTCAGATAGCTGGCGAGGCACTGGAAGTAGTAAGTGAATATGTCTACTTAGGCCAGCTAGTGACCCCTGATCCGAATCATGAGGCTAAGGTAATTAGGAGGATTAGAATGGGGTGGAGTGCATTCGGCAAGCATTCTCAGGTAATGAATGGTAGCTTACCACTGTCTCTGAAGAGGAAAGTGTATAACAGCTGCATCTTACCGGTACTCACCTACGGGGCAGAAACTTGGAGGCTAAGAGGGTTCAGCTTAAATTGAGGACGACGCAGCGAGCTATGGAACGGAAAATGGTAGGTGTAACCTTAAGGGACAAGAAGAGAGCGGTGTGGGTTAGGGAACAAACGCGTGTTAGGGACATACCAATAGAAATTAAGAAGAAGAAATGGGCCTGGGCGGGCCATGTAATGCGAAGACAAGACAACCGTTGGTCATTAAGGGTAACAGAGTGGATTCCTTGAGAAGGCAAGCGTAGCAGGGGGCGGCAGAAAGTTAGGTGGGCAGATGAGATCAGGAAGTTTGCGGGGATAAATTGGGCCCAGTTAGCACAGGACAGGGATAATTGGAGATCCATGGGAGAGGCCTTTGCCCTGCAGTGGGCGTAGACAGGCTGATGATGATGATGATGATGATGATGATGATGATGATGATGATGATGAATTCTAGGAGCGTTAGGCAGCAAGGCGGTGAGTGTGGAACACTCCTTTTTTTGCCAGGAGGCGTCACGCAAAACGTGGTCTTATGACGAGATGACTGCCCAATAAACACTCGTTTCATAGCTTGGGCCTTGTTGCGGCAGACTTGGCGTCTTTAGGTAGCAAGGGTTTATTGGGGCAGCAGCCATCTCGTCATAAGATCACGTTCTACGTGGCACCTCCCGACAAAAAAAAAAAGAAGGTGTTCCACAATCGCCGCCATGGCTACGAGCGGCGCTGCCTAACAGTCCTAGGTCCTAGAAATATATGTACATAAATACCCAATAAAGCGGACTGGGGGACGGCCGCCTTCGTAGCTCAGCGGTAAAGCATCGAACGCGTTATCCGTAGGTTGTGGGTTCGGTTCCCACCATAGGCAGGCTTGTCTTTTCGTCCGCTTGAGTTGCTTTCTGCTCACTCCACAATTGCATACTACAATTAGTAATTGAATTGTTTGTTGGTTCATGAAGATTATATGTATATTGAGGACGTGGTTTCAAGTTTTCCAGCTATACCAATGCAACCTTCCGGCTACATTGTACCTAATAATCATGTATGCCCTGGTTATCGATTACTTTGACATGCAAGGCCCCAAGAATTATGTTTGTAACGACGAAATATTTTTACGTAAGACAACTTTCATTCATCGCCTTTTCTACCGCGTTGTTTGTTCTCATGCCCGGTTCTTCTGAAGCATGCCACTTTCGGATCGACGGAACAATCTTCACGCGTTACTATGCAGCGATATTCATTATTATTCTTTTACAAATTGATTTTTTTTTTGTAAAAACGCGCAGTTCAAGCATTGCTTGACAATTCGCAAGTTTATTGCGACGTTAGCTGAGCCGTTTAAAGAGACACATGTCGCTTGCACTTTTGTTTAAAAAATCAAGAGAGATCATATTGAGTTAATTTTCGTCTCATATACCGTACACACGTGCGTGCCTGACAATCGCGAACATTGGAGCGCCTGTTCGACTACACAGACATATATAAAAGTTTATGGCTCATTTTGATGTTTACGGCTTACAGGTGCTTACTTCCTACGTACAGTATAGTGACTTCCTTTTGAAACGACTTTTTATACATTGCGCGACGAAGCGAGTAATGGTGTGTGTCATACATCGCTTGCAGAAAGCAGCAACACACATACAACTGTGCGACTACATATTCGTGCCATTTGCGAGTCGTCTTTTAAGCTGAAGGATCGAGAAAAGCCTCTTAACGGCGCTCATCGTATCAAGATAAATTTCATAATCTGCTGGGTTTTTATGTCGGGAAGCGGCACAGCGGACTTTCAGGGACAGCGTATGGCGAAGAGCTCCGCCGGATTTCTCTCGATCAGTCAATGCTTTTCCAGCCTGCACTTAAATCCAAGTGCGCGAGGTCTTTTTTTTTTTTTTTTTTTTTGCATTTGCATCCTCTTCGTCATGCAGCCACTGCGGCTGAGAAGTGAACCATCCATCTATATGCTGCATGACGTCATATAGTCACTCGGCCACCGCAGCGAAGAAACTCTTGTGTCAAAACGTGTTTTTGGTCCATCACGGCGGCACTGCGGTTATGGTGCACGCTCAGCACGCTTACCCGAAGGTCGTAGGTTCAATTTCGTAGGTTCGCGTCTTTTAGACGGAGGCGAGAACGTTAGAGGCTCGTGTGCGTTTTCAGTGCGCGTCTAAGAACCCCGAGTGGTGTCGTGGACTTGACCTTCAGGCCAGGAGTCCACAGGGAAGGAGGGAAGACGACGAGGAGCGTTGGCAGTGACATATATTTACAGGGTTTATTTACATCCTGATGGTAGATTATTGCCGAATACGAATGTCGAATGCCCTCTCGAGCATCCTCCAGTAGATTAAATAGTCCGCGTCGCCCCATAACGTCTTCTAGGGATGACTCAGTTCAGGTTTCTCCGCCAATCTGATGTTGAGGGTCCGAAGGGGGAGAAGGTGGTGGACCGCCCTTTTAGTTTACAACGTCGCCGAGGCCACCGTTCTTGCAGCCGAGACACCCAGGAAGGCAGCAGAACTCCTTCAAGGGGCCGTGAAAGGAATATAGAAATGCCCGGTTGTAATTTTCACTACTTCAATATGCGTTCGACAAGTCGATTCCGAAATATTTCGGCGAAATATTCAGTGCACATTTAATAACGCCCGTTTGAAACCCCAGCGTTCTTGCGCTCCTGAAACGACTATGCGACACTCGCGGCTGGCATGGTACCATTTGGTAACGTTGCAGTAAGATATTTTTAAGTGCAATGGTATAGTGAACTCGCGTTTGCTCTAAAAGAATCGATTTACTTGAAAGCTAGAAAGAAAGAAAATACTTAGAAACCGTGCGGTGCCGCCATTCGGAAGCAAGGCTGCAATTGGTTTGTTTTCCTGTGGCCTCCGAGTGTGCGCCAACCTCGTAGGTCTGTGGCTGTATTAACATGATGTTAACTGCAGAGTTGAGTGGAACGCACGCAGTGAAACCGAAACCGCATTTTTTATCGCTCTGAATCAATCCACACGATGCAATGGAACGATCAATATTGTTAATTGGAGGGTGAGGATCCCGAATACGCACTTAGTACAAAATGTTCAGGAAACGTTTCGCGACACCTTTCAGGTGAAGGTACGTCGTCACCCCCTGCTGAGGCAACGTTGTAGTGCTTACCAGAGCTACCCTCATTACTTGCCTTCGAGACGTCCTTCGTCTCATCTCTGGTTTTTCTGCCGCGACAAACGAGCATCTGGTGGCGTCGCCTCGCCTCCGACGTTTCGGTCGCAACAGTGGTGAAACATTTTTCTGGAGCCCTCCACTACGGCGTGCTTCATATAGCCATATCGGTCGTTCTGGCACGTAGAACTTCGGCAATTATTATTAAAAACGCGTTTTTGGGCTATAGCTGATTTCTATATAGCAGCTGCAAACAAAGTCGGAGAACGGTGAGGGAGACGACCATGACCAGACGGGGCCATGTGTAACCGTCTCTGCGCACCTAATGTACCACGTGTTTTCTGGCCCCTTTCCCCGAGAGCTGATTGATTGTTTCATCGATGAAGTCTTCGTACAAAAGCCACAGTGGGGCCATGACAGAGGCTGTAGTGATTAATCTTCATCAATCTTAGTTGCACGAACTTTTTTGCTTTTCAGCCACGTGAAAATTCGGTTGCCATAGCTAGGAGCTCGAACTCTGTACCGCATTGCCGCAGCGCCACCGTGGCGGATTCGGGGCTGATTAGGGAGATTAGCGGATAAGATTTGTGGGAACAATACACCTTTTAAAACAACATAGTGATACATAATTATTACATTCCTTCTGTGCGCTACCAGCCCTAATACATTACTTGGGGGAAGGGGGGGGGGGGATAATGATTAGATCTGGTAATGACACTATACTGCATTTTAACGTGTGTTTATTTTCTTTCTTTTTTGTTTTATGCTTTGCTTTCTGACGTTTTCGATCTTTCTAAAATTCGATGCGGCGCATAAAGGCGTTTCGCTGATCTGCAGAAAATTTTGCGAACCGGCGTTTTTCGTGGCACGGTTCGTGTTTCTTGGGCAGCACCTTCCGTTCGCATTACAAATTAACGCTTAACAATGTTAATACGAAAGAGGATATGTTGTGAGTTTCACATGACAGATGTTTCAAAAACGATGCTAAAAATTGCAGGCGATCTTAATCGTTGATGTAGGTTTCTGTTAGCAGTTAACTGTTGCATGTGGTAGATCAATCATAGCATGAATTGTTCATACTAAAGAGGCATTTAACTATACAGATAACTCAAAATTAATGTCAGTTCGCTTCTAATGTAAAAGAACGTCACATTACTGAAAAAAAGAAACATAAAGAATCCATGACATTTACGAAATAGGACATGTTCAGAGCTATATGATAGATATGGAAGATGCATTTAACCATCAACATAATTAATTAAAATTAAGCAATGGAAATTCAGATCACGTGTGGCTCATACCAGGATTGCAATCTGGGTATGAGCTACGTGTTAGAAAGAAAGAAAGAAAGAAAGAAAGAAAGAAAGAAAGAAAGAAAGAAAGAAAGAAAGAAAGAAAGAAAGAAAGAAAGAAAGAAAGAAAGAAATCGCTTGTTGCTCATACCCGTATTGGATCTGCGAGTAGTTTACACAAAGTTCATAAGGTGACACAAAAAGTTCACCACCACCGTGGTGCAATGCCACTAACCGACACCTAAGTGAAGGATTAGGTTGGCCTACAGCTTCCCTTCTAGCTCAAGTTTGCTATACTGGGCGTTATACTGGAAATGCATGTGTAAGCAACGTGGAGTACGTCTCGTCTAGAAAAAAAAAAAAAAAGCACGCACACCAAAGAACGAAGCCCTTCGTGGACAAAAACCAATTAATTTAATCAGTGTCACGTACCTTGTGGTGTCGACAGATATAAAATGTCAGTATTAATTGGGTAAGACATCTTTTAATTGATAACGCTAGGACCATGCTGTCGATATACGGTTTCTAGGGTACATTTCCAAAGATAACGTCCAACTTCCTGCGACGCGCTACTTCTTCTTTCTTTCTTTCTTTCTTTCTTTTTTCGCGGTGTTCTCTTTACCGTCTCAAAAAGAAAAAGAAAGCCTGAGAAACCTTTCAAAAGCCAGGCGGCCGCTGCTTCTTTTCCACATAAGCTTGTTTTCAAATGGGAAAAGAAAAAAAAAACAAAATCAAAGGCCAAGCGAAAGGCAACGCGTCATAAACAGCTGAAACTGTTTTGAGATGTTCTCGAGAGGCCATGTGTGGGCATGAAGACTGTAAAGCTAATGATGAAAGGGTTTCATAACAGAACACCACTAATAACTTTATTGATAAAAGAGCAGAGGTATTGGCGGAATCTTCGAGAAGCCGTTCAGAGCATACAGTTGGCTCCATCCGCACCGGAGGTTTTGCAAACACAATAAGCAGCAAACAAATTTATAATTTACTTTCACGACCGCTTCATTAGACGAAAATGAAGACTGTTATTTAATTGTGCATACGGTTTAATCAATATAAAAAATTGTAACGAGGAAAGTATTCTATGCATTAATTCACTGATTAAGTATGCAGTGTAATGAGCCACTGCACCCAAAAAGAAAACTGCTCCACTGTGAACTGAAGTGAAGGTCGCGCTTACTTTATACCGTACTTGTTTAGGTTCGTCCGTGAAAAATAGCGTCCTTTAGAAGGTCATCATCAAGGGAGTGCATCGGTGCGGCTTCATGCCTGGTGTCCCATCTAGGGTTTCATTTTTCTCTCTTTACGTACCCACGTGCCGCTAATGGCTGTGATTTGTTAAAGCCTTCGCTGTACGCGAGTGTGAGCCCGGAACGTTCCACGTGCCGACTCTCTCGAGTGGCATATAGAAAGCGCAGTGACGCTTGCTGCTAAGCGCTGACATCGCTGAAAGAACGGGAGTGGCGCGCATGCTAGCGCGTAGAAAAGCGCACGCAGTTCAGAGGCGCGTGAAATTTGCGTGTTGGGTGGTCTTTGTGTGTTGTCATTGTACGGGCTCTGACAGAACTGCAGTAGCAGCATTCTTTCCACCAACCGTTGCGGCGTCGTACTGAAACGTAGTTGAAGAAAGCAGGCATCATTTTCAGTGAATGTCTTCTTTTACAATAAACGTTTGCAGTACATGCTTTTTTTTTCTTAAACCGAAGTGACCAACAAAGGCCGCGTGGACGTCCTTGCAGGTTCCCGGGCAAATATTTGGTTGATTTAAACTTAATGGGCCAACAGTGCCGTTGCTGAGGCGTCTGTGGCTCGTGCTTATCACCGTTGCTCCACAGAGCGTGCCAGTGCATCACGCTCACCGCGGTTTTCTTTCTTTCTTCTTCTTTTTTTCTCGAGTGACCACATTTCTGTTATTTTCATCAAAGCGTTAAGAGCTTCGTGGGATAAAAGAACTTCGTGAAAAAAAGAACATCGTGGGATAAAAGAGCTTTGCTGGAGAAGCGGGGGATTGCAGCATCGACGTTAGGATCAGCACTGAAGAAATCTTGTGCCGAACGGGTTGAAGAAAGCTTCGAAATTCAAACACGAAGGTTGCAGAAAGCATTGTTCCCTGTTGTCCATTGTTTCTGCGGTATGTGAACAATAGCTGAGGTAGGTCAGGAAAGGAACCAGTGAGACAATAAATCGGCAAAAAAAAGTGACAAACTATGCGGACATACCGCATAAACACAAGTTGGCCCACGGGCTTAAGAATGTTGGGAATAGGTAGGGGGTCAACGTTGTATTTTCCGGCAAGAATTGACTTATCAGGCTGTGCCGTCTTGTTAACCAAGGCTTTCGACAGCAAAACACATGTGGTATCAAGCACTTGAAGTCTCAAAGGTATACCAACTCTGAACGTGGGGTTGTGTACAGTTTTCCATTGTCGTGTGGTGACGTGTATCTTGGACAAACGGGACGTTGCATTAATACTAGACTAAAATAGCATAATGCTTCTTTAAAAAAATTAGGCACTGCTAATCTTGCAACGCATTGTAAATCATGTGGTTGTTCTCCGATTTTTATTTTTTTTCGAGCACTGATGAGATAGTGTTCAAGCATAAGCAGCAGATTAGCAGACAGGTGGTAGAGGCGTATCATATGGGTAAAGCAAAAGAAAAATGTATCGGCCAAGCTTTACTTGAGTTTTGTGAGAAGGAACTTGCCTTTCTGCAGCACGTGTTTTCTTAACCTGATCTTAACCTGAACAACCTTAACCCTTGACCTGATCTTAACCTGAACAAGAAAGCAGCGTCAATCCATGTCACGTGCACTTGCGTGTTGCTTATATTCATGTGTAATGTCCATTAAAATGTTCAACTGCGGATCAGAGCTTGTTGTGTGTCGTTTCTTTGCCTGTCAGTATGGCTGTCTAGTTGTGGTGTGTTGTTATACTTCAGCATGAACATCGTGGGATGCTTTACACCACTGTCTTAATGAGGCTTTAAATTCGAGCTGCTTTAAAGAAACCCGTCCGGAAGAGCAAACAAATACAAAACAATACGAAATTTCAGAATAACGACAAAACAACAACAACGACAAACAAAAAAAGTCAAAATATGAATAAAACGCAAACTCTAATTACGCAAGCAGAAGATTTTGCAGTTCAATGGAAAACTGACGCTGAACCTTTTTCCTGAGACAACTCCTCAGAACAACTTCAGCGCCAGTTACGTAGAGAATGTCGGAGTAAGAAATCGTCGAAGAACATTTTGAGGTAAAGACATCTGTGCAGCACATGAAATTAAAGGCAGCAAGCTGTGATCCCGAAAAGAATTATCTGAAGCATTTAGCGGCATCGACACAGCTACGAAACAGATGTCGAAGACAGGTGCTCAAGAAAAAGCTGTAACAATTCAGAGAAAGTCTCCAGTCGACGTCGTGAGGCCAAACCTGGCAATGGACTATCAGAACTAGTCTGAAAGGGTACAGTGCACAAGCGGGTGAAAATGGTGTACTGGCACAACTGCTGAGTGGTAAGAAAATTTATCAAGAAACATGATTGTACAAGCAGTAAAAATATAAAGGGTAACAGCTATAATGAAAGTACTACTGAGAGCACCTCTACGATCTGGTACGCATCTCGGCAATATCTAGGTAACTCTTTGTATGTTAGTGCAATAAATGGCTTCCTCACGCGCTATCATATTGCACTAACAGACAAAGATTGTATCATCAGATAAGTTCCGTGTGACCAAGTAGCCCAATTCTTTCCTTGGCTAAACCAGGACACGGTCCCTGGACAAACTCCCGCGACGACCTGTTGTTAGTGCAAGGTCTCGTGTTACAAGACTTCCCGAAGGAAAGTCAGATTTCATCGAGTGTCCTCCACACGAGAAGGGTGCTTTTGTACCTTGGTGATGGCAATGTCAAGGGCGGGCTTGGCGATGCGGTAGTCGAAGCTACGCGTCAGGTCCTTGCTTAGTATGAAGGTGGCCATGATCTTCGCCAGGAAGCGTCCCTCGGCGTCCACGAAGCGCGAGTCCCAGCGCGTCCGGTTGCGGGCCGGCTCGCCGCCCAGCTCCAGCTCGACGTAGTCCGGCGTGGCCGGGCTATCGTCCTCGGGCAGCGCCCCGGCCGATAGCAGCACGGCGCCCACCAGAGCCCAGCCGCGCATCGTGCCCGACTGGCGTCCGTGGCACGCGCTCGCTGTGACACAGCGCCGCCGCCGCTTCCGGGCATCCCCGTGTGCGCATCCCTCCTTTCCCCGACTGCCTTTCTTCTTTCTGTTTCCGCCCCCCTTTCTCCTTGCTCTGCCCTTTTTCTTTTTTCTATCGGCCGTTTTTAATGTTCCCATCTGCGCGTGCGCTTCTAGAGTGCGCACACCGGTGGACGACATAAGGGCGCCGCCGCGCTTAGGTGCCCGGCGCGGCGGTCTCCTCCGCTCTCTCGCGTCCTCTTCGACTTTCGGAGACATATCCGAGCGAGCGCCGTTGCCCGGACGAAATTGGGGACCTGTTGCTACTTGCGCGGACCGGCGCGCCGTTATTACCCGTCGTCTTCTCTGTCCATCCCCGGAGCTCGCGCTGTCTCCGAAATCCGACTGCTCTTGGCGCTTTTTTCGAGCTCTCTTTTGTTCTTTTATTTTTCTATTTTATTAATTAACAATTATTAAGTTCTCAGGAGGTCCAGCGCCAATTGCTGAGCTTAACAACGCAGGAGCTACCCCGAAATATCTAGCCAGCATGAAAAATGATTAAAGAAAGAAACGCCATGTAACTTTTGACGTCTTAAACGTCACGGAATAGTCTTTGAATCAGTACGTGTCCTCTTAGAACGCCGTTCGGAATATAACGCTAAGCCGGCGGTTTTACGCACCCAGCAGCAGTGGAGAGTAGTTGCTTGCCGTCCTCTTGGTCTCTACATCTAACAAGAAATAATGACGCCGCACAAAATGGAAGCAAATAGGCAATATCTCAGCGCGGGGCCATCAGGATAAATGAAAGTGGACGTTCGTCATTTAAACACGCCCCCTCTATTGATCGCTCTTCGGACGTCCGACAAGCGGTCCACGAAGTCATTGTGTTTCGCCTGAGCCAAATCAGAGGGCGCCAGCGATACTTTTTTTTTTTTTGCCCTCATTCGCAAACTTTTATTTTCTCTCAAAAGGTGGCGTGTCCGTGAAGGATTGTGCAAAAAAAAAAAAAGAACTTACGAGGGCACATTTTATGAGGCGGAAAGATACTAAATGGGAGGCTGTCGGTCTTTTTAACCGATTACGAGATCTTGTTCAGCAAGTACGTGAGGCGACGCGACAGTTGTTCACCGGATTAGCGGTAATATAACTTACTTTTGAGCTATGATTTATCTTACGGCTTCAGGCCACTGTACTGTTTTACGTAACACGCCTTCCACATTCTTCAATACGTAAATAATGAAGACACGGAAAGATAAGGAGGAAGAAGAAAGTTAAGGATACAAGACAAATGTCAGACTAATATATCGCAAGTCGAAACATCATTTTAACCTCTCTTTTTACCAGTCGTGAAATCAGAAACAGCAAATATTTCCTTAGACAACGGAAACGGGTACACTCATCGCGGTATGCCACTTGCTGTCGCTCCGATGTTGCGTCAAGTTCAATATTTATCGTGCTTTTAACGCGCTTCCAGTTACTAATACGACACTCCTTTTCCTCGTAATTCGTTGCCCTTTTCCCTTTCAATGCGTTTTTGTCTTCAGCCAACAGAGAATTTCACAGATAATTGCTTGAAGTGTTGAAAAAAAAAAAGCGTTAAACAGTGAATGTGGCCGAATTTCTGGGGGTTTTACGTCCCAAAACCACGCTATAATTATGACGGAGACTCAGATGTCAATGTGTTGCGCCTTTCCTTACATTTGGCGCGTTCGCAGTCATATTTCAGGTAAACTCGTATGTTGACGGCCAGACGCTCTCTGCGCGCGCATCTCCACATGTTTAGGAAGGACATGGCGGCCTACGCGCAGGCTGCCTGCGAGAGGGAGCCGGTGGAGGATGTAATTGTCACTTTTGTCAAAAAAGCAGAAAATCTAGGGACATTCCCTTATACTATACTATACTATACTATACTATACTAACTATACTATACTATACTATGCTGTACTATACAAGGCTACGCTATCACGTGGTTGGCATGGTTTGGCAGAGTGCATTTCACAGAAGTACACGCGCACTTATTTCACGACCATAGTGTTCTGCGGATGCCTAGCGGCCCTATACCTCCGGGTTAAACAGCTTCGCTCTTAAAATTCACAACAATCACCTTTTGTATGCCTTTTTTTTGACAGTAACGCGAAGGGATACTCTTCCATGCGAAGCTTGGACGTACACTAGGAAACGTCTGTCCTCGTATGCGACCATCTGTGGTGCCGCCGTGCTCTAGTCTTCGCAAGACGAACCCACAGGTCGTCCTTCAAAACCAGGTTTAAACAGAGCCTTCTTCGGGCTCCTTCATATCGCAGGGTTTACGTACTGCTGGACACAACGGTCCTTGTTGCGGCTTCTCCTGGAATAAGCAACCTCCAAGCAGTCTCATGGTTCTTGTGAGTCTGTATATTGATTACACTTTTTCGCGCTTTCATGCGTTCGACGTGCAGCCAGCCACGCTTTTTTTTACTATGTAGCTGTCTGTATTATACGCATTAGATGTTTGATTTGATTACATCAATACAATAATTATTCTTTGAGGAACCAGTATGTGTTGTACGTAATACAAGCCATCCCGCCATCGTCAAGCGTCTCAAGCAAAGCACTCAGATCAACCGAAGTAATATTAGCGTTCACTCAAGCTCAGTTCTGCAGTGAAAAAATAGAAATCTTAAAGAAAAAGAATGTCGCCCGCATCTTCCCACGGGGGGAACTCGAGTAAATGCGTCGCAGAGTGGTGGGGGTATCGCGTGAATGTTGCGTAATTGGGTATGGTTTGGGAATGCTTAATTGTTATTTCGTCTTTATTATTCTTATTTATTGAATGAAGGAGAAGCGCCTCGTTCCATCGCATCTACTCGAGTCAAGCAAAGCGGCAAGTCAAGCGAAAGCCAAGTAAAGACGCCCTTGACTGAATTCCGAACGCGCGTTCCGCCGTTTATATACACACCGCCCGCGTTCGAGGGAGAGGAGTACGGGGGAGAGGTCCGCAAAGACGCCCTTGACTGAATTCCGAACGCGCGCTCCGTCGCACCCCCACTGCGCATGCTCGGCTTGCTGAACGCCCGGTGGGCCGGCACGAGACGAGCCGAGCATGCGCAGCGGGGGTGTGGACGGCGCCGCCGCTGACGCCGAAGCGCGACATCGTGCGACTAAGAAATGCTCCGCATTTAAAATCTTGCAGGTTAGCTGCAAGAAGAAATGTGAACGTCTATGCTTGATTCCTGTGTTTTATAAGGCCTGTCCCGCGGTAAAGCAGCTGGTGAAGACGGCATAACAGTCGACTTGATCAAACACGGAGGAGACATTATATTTGGAAAACGTGCATCGCTTTTCACAAAATGTATCAGGACATCTAGTGTACCGCTCAGTTGGAAAATTGCTAATATAATCCTAGTCCACAAGAAAGGTGACATAAAGGAGTTAGAGAATTACAGGCCAATTAGCCTACTCCCAGTAATATACAAGCTATTCACGAAAGTAATCTCTGCTAGGATAAGAGAAATACTCGACTTAAACCAACCAAGAGAACAAGCTGGTTTTAGGAAAGGTTACTCAACAATGGGCCACGGCCATGCTATCAACCTAATAATTGAAAAGTTCGCTGAATATAACAAACCACTTTATATGGCCTTTATAGACTACGAGGAAGTATTTGATTCGATAGAAATACATGCAGTTCTAGAATCTTTGTGTCGACAAGGGGTACCTGACGTATATGTGCAAACCACCAGTAAGATCTACAAAGGCTCCACAGCCACACTACTACATGAGAGGAGCAGAAAAATTCTGACCAAGAGAGGGACCAAACAAGCAGACACGATCTCCCCGATGTTATTCTCTGCATGCTTAGAGGAAGTGTTCAAACGTCTATAAACTGCGAAGGAAAGGGAATTAGAATAGACGGAAGACGACATTGGGCCCTTTAGCAGTGACGGTGACCAACCACAAAACATGATTGATGACCTGAATCGGGAAAGTATTAAAATTGGGCTAAAAATGACGAGGCAAAAGACGAAAATTATGCTCAATAGTCTACTTAAAGAACAGGAATTTAAAATAAGCAATAAAGCCTTAGAATGTGTGAACAAATACGTATACCTGGGACAGTTACTAACAGGGACGCTTACCCCTGAAAAGCAAATTCTTTGTAGAAAAGGGATGAGCTGGAGCGCATTCGGAAGGCATTCCCAAATCATGACTGGAAGCTTGTCGCTGTCATTAAAGCGAAAAGCATTTAATCACTGCATTCTCTCAGTACTACCGTACGACGCAGGAATGTTGAGGTTAACCGGAAATCTAGAGATGCGATTAAGGAGCACGCAGTGTGCAATGGAAAGAAAAATGAGAGGGGTAACGCTAAGAGATAAAAAACGAGCGGTGTGGATCAGAGAACAGATACGAGTAGCTGATATTCTTAAATCAACTAAAATTAAAAAGTCGACGTGGGCAGCGAATGTCATGCGAAGGACAGATAACAGATGGACGGTAAGAGTGACGGAATGGATTCCAAGAGAGGGAAAACGCAACCGAGGCAGGCAATAGGTTAAATGGAGCGATGAAATTAAGAAGTTCGCGGGCATAAAGTCGGACCAACTCGCTCAGGATAGGGCAATTAGAAATCATTGGGAGAGGCCTTCGTCCTGCAGTGGACTTAAGATATGATGATGATGATGATGATGATGATGATGATGATGACGACGACGACGACGACGACGACGACGACGACGACGACGACTTTGTTGACACTTTGGTTGCCAGCAAAACACCGGAAGAACACGCAAATAATCTGCGGCTCCCCTTTGAGCGTCTTCACAAGCACGGAGGTTTTGAAGCTCCGTGCTCGTCAAATCAACAAGACTGAACTTAATTTCTTAACCTTTCGTTCGTAACTACGCAAAGGTATCTTTATTAACGTTTAAAACTCCATTGTCTTAAAGTCAGCTTACCCTGTTGCAATTTCATAAACAATGCATGGTAGAACATACGACAGAAAAAAACACACTGATCTCTACAACATCATTAAGGAAAACCACATCAAAGGGTGCAAAAGTAATATAATGTTTCGTTTTGAAAAACGAAAGTGCCAGCACTGCTAACTTTGCTTAGTGCCACTTGGACTTGCACTTGGCAATAATATCTGCTTGTCATCCTCATGTATAACTTTCCATCGCCACGGCCCACCTCCTTCTCTGGGAATCTTTTCAGGCTGCGTGGGCACTTATTTTCCAGAACTCTTCATGGCCAGAAGTCACAACTAACCTGACCGTCTGGGCATGCCAGGCACATTGGTGGTGTAGCACGCTCGATACGGGTGGGGAAAGAGCGCTTTATTCAAGAGAGCCGTAGATTATATAGCCCCATGCAAGGGGGCGTACATTGCTGCGCTTGAGCGTGTGCATGGCTTTACACAACATCATCGGTACGGCACAGGTGGCTTTCTGACGCTAGGAGTCCACTATTTTCTACTTTGAGCTTTTGGTGGCATTTGAGATATCCACAGGTGTCTCTTGCTGTTGCCTTCATCACTATGTACCAAGCCATTGCAATAGTTTGTTCAGAGTTGGCTCGCGTGACAGTTCTTAACAAATGTGTGACCTCATTCGGACCCATTCTTTTTCTTAGGGTGTGTAGTTGAGGCAGTGGCCAGTCCTTTTCTGTTTCGCATTCCTTGAAGGCAGATGAATTGGCTTGCTAAAATGCGAACGAAGATGTTGCCAGTGTGTGGGCACGCGCCTGTATGTATGTATGTATGTATGTATGTATGTATGTATGTATGTATGTATGTATGTATGTATGTATGTAATTGATTGATTGATTTGTGGGGTTTAACGTCCCAAAACCAGCTCTGATTATGAGAGACGCCGTAGTGGAGGGCTCCGGAAATTTCGACCACCTGGGGTTCTTTAACGTGCACTGACATCGCACAGCACACGGGCCTCAACATTTCGCCTCCATCGAAATGCAGCCGCCGCGGCCGGGATTCGATCCCGCGACCCTCGGATCTGCAGCCGAGTGCCATAACCACTAGACCACCGTGGCGGGGCATGTATGTATGTATGTATGTATGTATGTATGTATGTATGTATGTATGTATGTATGTATGTATGTATGTGTGTGTGTGTGTGTGTGTGTGTGTGTGTGTGTGTAATTACTAGTAAGCTGTTGGTAAATGTCCTGCATAGAGACCGCTCCAGCTTCAATGGCGGCTGTCAGTGCCTTTGTTAATGTTGGAAGCTTCCTCTGAGCACAGCTGTTTGCCTTGGTGTCTGTACTGTTTGTGTTCTGCTAGAGAGTCTCGAGATGCGTAAACACTGTCCTTCGCTGGATGTAGTTGGCCCTTCATATGTGCAACATGCAGTGGCGCAAATCCAGAAAAATAACAGGGGGGTCACGAGCTTTGCCATGGCAGCCATCTTGCTTATTAGAAATATGTATTTCATTTTACACGTAAATAAAAAATACGCACCAGCACAAAAGAAAACCATACAGAAATATTCACCCCTCGCGTTATTGAGGTTCTGTTGACGATCTGCAGTGCGCGCGAATGAGTCTCATACAACGTCCCGAACTAAAATTATACAGTTCCTACATCACAGTTCCAAGCAGCCGATGAGTATTCAATGAATCCACACAGTGGATACGAAATAAGCGTTAAAAATCGAAGTGTAATAAAAAAGAAACTTGCGAGCAACCCAGGAGTCTAAGATATGCATTTCTAATGTGCTTATAAATTTCCCGGTTTGTAGGAGTCCGAAAATGATTGCGCAGTTACTGCGTGCGCTGAAAAAGTTGCTCGTCAGCTTCGACAACTCTATGCTGTCTACGATGTCTTGATGAACGTGAGCCAGTGCCATGCAGCTTAGGCGCGTTTCGTCCACCATGCTCCGCACCCATGTCTTTAATCTTCTGAGGGCCCCGAACGATCCTTCCACTTCACAGGAAGACACTGGCGTCACCATAATATCAGGGGGGGGGGGCTTGCAAGGGGCGTACCCCCCCCCCCCCCTATATGTAAACAAAGGGGAGGTTGCGCTGTCATCATACATTTACTTACGCCTTCAGGAACGCTGAGCTATTCCATTATCAAAACGCAAGTATGTCATTGTGCCGCTCAAGCGGCTCAACTGTCCGGTCTGTTACATGCGCACGCATGCTTTTCGGAACCTCGACAAATTTCTCAACAACGCCGTTCGGAACAGCGTTGGTTCTCACGGTGCAGGTGATGTTCATTTAGAAAACACAGCAGCGTGGTTTGAGGCTATGACTGCACGCTTCATCACTTTAAGCAGCATCCGGGCAATGCGCACCAAATTCAGCCAAAGGGGACTTCAAATTTGACAATGCTTAAAAAGGAGGGGACGTGAAATCCAGTCTTGTGCTTCTCGCAGTCGAACGAAGCAGCTCACTGTCAGTGCTCTCAAAGTCCTCGTTGTCCAGCGAAAACTCCTCGCTTTCGAGACGGTAGATTTCAGCATTATACTGTCAAAAATAATCTGCCGGGTTTTCTGCTCCTGAGACACGTCGGGCTCCACATACATCGCCGTGTTTACAGCGACTGAAATCTGCCAGGACGCGGAAAACCTTTTTTTTTTTCTTTTGACAACCTTTACTTTCAAAGCTAGAGACGTGTATCCCCGCCTGGTGTCAAGTTACCAAGCAAGAAAAGCGGTGTGCTGTCAACTGTCAGCAAGGTATAAGAAAAAGCGCTTTTTAGGCGGCTGCCGCAGCGTTGAGACCGGCCACCGAGTACCCGGCAGTTTCTGGACGCTCCAGCTTGAAGCCGGCAACGCCGGCTGTGGAAGCAAATGTATTAAAGCGGATATATGTGAATTAGCGATAAAACATCTTGTTTGAAAGTGTCGCCTGTTCATTACGAATGCCCTCGTAGTGTTCATCAGTTGTAGAGCGGACGGACACCACGAGTTCACGCGACTCCCCACGCAGTCTTGTGGGTCTCGCGCGCTACAAAAAACACAGACCAATCATAAGCACAAACAAAAGAGCGTGAATCTCGACTTAAAAGATAACACAATAACGCCTCAATTACATACGTGGCTTCATAAGACCTCGCGGAGCTGAAATACGTACGCCGTGTCTGTGGGCGATCATTTGACGCGCATGACTTGCCCTGGGTGTTTGACCGCGTGTTTTCACGAAAAGGTCGAGAAGGAGGAGGAGAGAAAGCTTTGATAAATGAACAAGTCAGGAATTTGGTCAGGGTAGGGCCACAAGCACCCAAGCCTAACTGACGGCCTCGAGTCCTGAACGGGCGGCCTCGAGCTCGGCGTGCCGCACGGCTTAGAGTTGATCGGCGAGGTTGTGGCTGAGCAGGGACGCCTCCCATCGGTCGAGAGTCGCAAAAGAGGGCTAAATTAATATTATGACGGAAGGCTCAGTTTGTTCAGTGATGCAAGAAACACGCAAAGTCGCAGTGCTCTTTTCTTGCCAGCACGTTAACAATCAGGAGCGCTGCCGAACAAGGGAGCGGCGGCCGGTTTGTCGTCTGCTAACCATCCTCGTGGAGGTTCTCCTGGCATCCGCTTGGCGCGCGAAATTCCATGGGCATTGCGAATACTCGCATTATACATTGCTGGTTAACACGAGAAAATAACTGGATGAAGCAAACAGCTTTAAAGAGTGGCATGATGAAAAAAGTAACAGTATAGAGTAGATGTTGTGGCTCTTAAAATGTAACCCAATGGTGGAAGTATTTTGTATGTTTTTAACTTATATGACACGGCATAACAAGTAACAGAATGTGTTAGACTTAAGCCACTTTGGTGCATGTACTAAATATTGTGCTGGCTGTGCACGGCTGAGCACTGGTAACGAGTACGGCATCTGGTGGAGAAGTCTTTCAAGGATGTCTCCTTCACGACGCACAGCACTGTTTTTCCTTGGCTGGAACAAAGCATAAATTCAAATTTTCAGTGCAGACATCTGATGTGCATCAGTCGTAAATAGATACAATTTATTACAACTGCATACATACAAATCGGAGGTACTTTCTCTGTTACAACATGGTCATGTTGTGGAACGACCTTAAAACCTAATGGCATGCATATTTATTTACCTTTTTCACACGGGGCAAGTCAGTAACCTTCCGTGGTGCATGCTTCTCTATGGCACCTGCATTCTGGGCATTTGCCCCACCGCTGGGGGCAAATCAGTTGATGACAGAACTTGAAAGCTCTCAGTTGGCCAATTGGCACGCTGGCTCACGCTGGCTCTCAGTTCACACGCTGGCTAGTCAGATACTTTCGCCGGCCTGCACACCAAGTTGTCTTGCAGCTAAAATAAACGTCGCCTTGGTCCACACGCACGCATTTACGGATTCAAACACAAAACTGCGTATGAGCAGGCTGAATCGCTGGAGTTGCAAAGCACTTATCGTAACTGATATCACCTGATGCTGTTTATTATATCACAGACAGGTGACGTCACGGTATGCCCTCGAAGGCAGTAGTTTAGCAAGGAGACGGGAAAGAGGAGTGAGGTTGAGGAGGGAAAGGAGGTGAGAGGGTAAGCTACAGCATAGCCACGTACAGTATAGGGTTGGGAAATAGAACTGAGGCTGGAGGGGGAGTGGTGCGAAGGAGAGGGGGAGAGAAAAAAGGAGAGAGAGATGAAAGAGAGAATGGTGACAGAAAGAAGTTGTAGAAAAAGTTAAAGGCAGCCAGAAAGGTGAAAGAAAGAAGATAAAGGAATAGCTCAATCTCCGCTCGCTAGGTGGTGGCGCTTGCTTGCCAGCTACGCTGCTTACTCAGATTTTAAAGAAGTGAAGTGTAACTTTCTTTTAACACTAAATTGTTTTATGCCAGTGCCCACCAAGAAATCTGTGATGTACTTCCCTAACGGAAGTGGATGTCTGGAAAATAAACGAGCATTTGAGATTGAAAATTACCACCCGCTGGGATTACCACCCGCTTGTTAGCTTAGCGGCTTCCATTTTTCCTTCGGCGGGCTCCTTGGCTTCGGCGGGTGGAATGGCCTTCGTGAACTTGAAGCCGCATCCGGGTATGGCAGCTGGGGTCCCTCGCCGTCTTAACAAGGTTTGTGGGCGTCGGCAACGTCAGCTGGCAATGCCCCGACGAGGATACTGTGTTTACTCGGCCCATCTTAATCACAGCGTCCAGCTTCTCCTTCATGAGGGCCTCATTCGGCACGTTGTGTATGTCCAGGCTGCCGGAAGACACCATTCGTCGTCTCACCGTGATATTCCAACGTTCGGCCAAGTACGTAGCCTTGGTGGGGCGTCTTTTGATAAGAGCGCCATCTAGCTCTTGAACTGCCGCGATAGCTTCTGCAGCGGTAGCTTACACCGTGTTGCAATTAGCCAACTGGTCGCCCTTGAGGAACATACCGGTTTCGACGACACCTGCGCAGAGTGAGTCCCGCGGCGTCTTCTACTTTGAGGCCTTCGGTGAAGCCAGAAAGCATCACCTTGCGCAGGTCCACCTCTTCATACTCGACTGTCTGAAGCTCTTGAACGAAATGCATAAGTCTAGCCATTTGGAGGGTGAGTCCTGAGGAACGTCATCTGCTGCGCGCTTGGAACAAGTTGGTACTCACGGTCGAACAAACGTTTTCCGCTCCTTCGACTTCTCGCTGCCTTGGTCGGCGGTTGGCTTCTCGCCAAGGTCACCAAGGCCGACATCGTCCACGATTTGTTGGGAAAGGCCGGCGCCGTCCTCTGGCGGGGAGTTGGTGTTGCGTCGATCGACGTGCTCTCGCTCCTATGACGTCTCCATCCTTGTTCAGCGGCTATTTTCGTCGATATTGTAGTATTCATCATTTTCCTTTCACAATGTATTACCCAAGGCTTTGACCACGGTAAGCATCTTTTAGTGTCGAAAGCGCTGTTGGAAAATCACGCTCGCAAATATGCTTCCCGTTGGTACCTGTAGGAGTGGGTCCAGCATTCAGTATACACAGGCAAGTCTGTTGGCGCTGATTAATTTTTCCACATGAAAAACTGGGCGTAGCCTGCACGAATGGCGCAAGGCTAGACACACCGGAGCCGATGGGCACCTAGCTGGTCCTGGCTTTTTCTATGTTTTTGTTAAGTGTTGCCAGGTTGTGGTAAGGGGTGCTGGCTTGGCACGAAACTGTTCGACGTAGTAAACTGTGACACATTTGGCGCACCCGTACTTCATTATTGTCTGAGGCTTCAGGAAACGCCTCGCGAAGCACTCCGAGGCCCAGCGAACGCTTCTCAACGTTTCGCCCCGAACTAAGCGTAAAGAGGTTCGCGCCAGAGACAGTCACAGACGCGGTACGTGTGGCCAAACGCGAGAGGACGATCCACATTTCGTCCTGGTCTGAGGTTTTGTGAAATGACATGCGATGCACTCCGAGGCCCACCTAACGCTTATCGATGTTTCGCACCAAGCTCAGCGTATAGAGGTTCCCGTCAGACCTTACACGACACGGGCTCTTGGACGGAACGGAGGAGTAGCAGCGCATTCGCAGTCGCCCGTGACGTCAATACATTCGGAGAAGTGCGGAGGAGGAAGACGCATTGCGACAACCGCGCAACACCGGCGCGATAGCGTTCCTCGAGGGAGTTTTCTGGGCGCACGAACCGCGAACTTACGGCCAGTAACAACAGCTTGGCTACAAATAATAATAATAATAATAATAATAATAATAATAATAATAATAATAATAATAATAATAATAATGATGATGAACTACAGAGGTTGTACAGTGTGATGATTGACAACGAACTGCGACACATAGCTCGAGAAAGAAATCTCCCCATCTTACCATAAAGGGAACCCTGAGTAGTATGCGAAGCAGCCATGAGTCGACTTAAAGTTGTGTAAATCTTATTTTCTTCATCACTGCTCACGGTCCTTCTATTCGAGGTTCCCCTGATGTTCCTCCACCGGGTTGAGCTCGGGCAGGTGCTCGGGCTTCGGCGGGTAGCGGTAGCCGTTCGTCACGCTCATCGCGGGGAGATTGCCTGCCACCAACGAATCTTTGCACGTAGAGCAAACGGCGTACTCACTGTGATCGTCGACGGCGGCGAACTCCCGCTGCAGAACGGCGATGGCGTTGGCACGGGACTGCTCGTTCGTGATGGTCGAGATCTTGGTCAATTGTTATCGAACCACAAGCGGTCGCACACCTTATAGCTGTGCCCGAACGTGTGGTCGAGAAAGTCACGCTTAAAGCGCGCATCGGCGCCACCAACCTCAGGTAGCGACCACTTTCGGCGCTTGGCAGCCGCTTGGCAGCGCGGGCTCGCAAAGCGGCTGCAGCGAGCCCGCGCCGACGCGATGCGATCTTCGTTCATCGGAGCGCACTCCATGACAGCTGCTGTAGAAGAGAGCCGCCGGGGGAGAGCGAGTGCTTTTATTTATTATCTCTTGAACTACAGCGCCACTAGCGGTCTCCACTCAAACTTGAGCACGCGCCGGGGTGCGCGTGCTCCGAGTACTAACGGGGGCAGGCTACGCCTACGCCGGAGGGAGGAACAGGCCTCGTTCATAAGCTGCTTCGCATCTAAAAAGGGAATTGGTGAGGAAGGGGGGGGGGGGGGAGGCAGGGCCAACGACAGGGCTACCGTGCGTCCACCAGTTGCAGTTTTGTCAGTGTAGTAATGGGCTAAGGGCATGACCCAAAGAAAAGAAAGAAGCGCGCGTGCGAACGCCGCACATTGGGCGTTGCATAGAAGAAGTGCACGCGCACCCTTTGGACCAGAACTAATGTTGATTGTTGTTCTTGCGTACAGTCGCCGTCTTTATGATTTGACTAACTGCTACGCTGTTAAAAAAAACAATCCACATGCGCGCGTCCGGACATGATACAATGAGTTTACATGACGCAGAAACAGGCTGGCATGCTAAATGATTTACCTCGCCGGTTGTGCTATGTCCGTTGCTGAAAACAAGCAGTCTCACACCCGCGGATACCAGTGGCACTCATTCGTCTTTCACAAGGGCCAAATGATCCCTCCTGGCCACAAAAACCCACTGAACGAGTGAGTGTACAACACAACTACAAGCGGCGCCATGGCCGCGGACCGCCGCGGCCGGAGACACGGGGAGCCAACTACGTCTGTGTCGTGATCAAAGAGGACGCATGGTTTTCTTTTTATTCCTTCCTCCATGGTCGTGACGTAGCTGGCATCGTTTCACGTGACGCACAGGCCTGGGATTTTACTAGGAGACGCTGACTGATTGATTTCTGGTATTGTACGTCCCAAACCAGCAATATGATTAAGAGAGCCACCGTAGCGGAGGTCTCCGGAAATTTTGACCACCTGGGGTTCTTTAACGTGCGTTGACATCGCACAGCACACGGGCCTCAACATTTCGCCTCCATCGAAATGCAGCCGCCGCGGCCGGGATTCGATCCCGCGACCTTCGGATCAGCAGACGAGGGCGATAGCCACTAGATCACCGTGGACATCATCTGGCAGTGGTTTAGGCATAGGGTGTTGGTAGTTGTTCGAGGGCAAGCGCGGGTCTGCTTTTCCTTTCTGCGCAACCACATACGTTTTCTTTCTTTTTTTCTTTCTTTCTTTCTTTCTTTGATTTACCTTTGCTTTAACCTGACATCAATTAGATGCAAATATTAAAGCGGAGTAGTAAAGATATAAGGCCCGTTTCTTTCCTCTGCGTTGCAAGTCTGGCAGTGGTGTGGTGTGGTAGCGCTTTGAGCTGCTACTGTCGCACCCTGGCTGGTGTGCGTTCGAATCCCGGCGTTGTTAATTTTTCAATCTTAAATGCGCGTTTATTTTTTTGGACATCTATTTCCGTTACGGAAGTGCGACACAGATTTCTTGGTGGACCCTGGCATAAAACACTTTCGTGTTAAACTTACTTTTAAAACATAAACGGCGGCCTGCCACGCTCTCATTCTCTCTCTTCTGCCGTGTGTAGCAGTACACGGGCTGCTAGAGATGTGCGGAAATAGCAAAGCCTATAATCTTTCTAAAAGAAAGACTAAAGGCACTAATCCCGATGTTCTCTCGGTAAGATGGGCTGTGTGTGAGGTGGGCCCTACACAGCTCCTAGCTCGCCGACCAAATCGTGGCTGTCCATCAGCAGGCCTTTGAAGCGACGACTAAACAAGGCCTGGACGTCCCGACGTGGGAGGCCTTTTGCCTGGATCAACAATCTGCGGGACACTCAATAAGAGCTTTTACCATCAGAAATATCGCGGGAATAAATTTTTGACGTGGCAACAATTCTTTTTTTTTTTTATCAGCGTCAAGCTCTAGCTCGAATACAAAGCGCTTGGAGGGTGTTGTTTGCACGAGGGTTCAGCCACCAACCAAAAGTGTCACGTCTGACAGTTCTCACTTTCGCCAGCGTGCATGGACAGCTTCCAGCCGCTGTTTTTGAGGCTGTGAGTCCCAGTTATCAGCGTACAGCAATGCACGAACTACTTGCCGTTGGAAGACCCAAAATCCCAGAGACTATTTTCATCATAGTCGCGTGAGAACACGCTAAACAAATGAATTTGACACACAAACACATGCTATGCTGTACCCACTTTCAATGATGGCAGCATGGTCCAGGTTAATGTTCTAAACTCATTTTGAACTTCATCAGGGCGCTACTCAGTGTGAGAGTTACGTACACGACATTGTTTGTGTCAACAGGCACTTCGCTGACAGTGTTTGAAAGCAAGCCACGAAAGATGCTCGGAATTAACGCAAGACGTCTAAGTACAAAAATCAAAAAGCTATTGTAATGACGAGTATCTCGCTGGTTCGTATCAGACGGGTCTGTCAATTATTCTTATTCTTTCATTCTAACATTGTAAGAAAGGTTCTTTCCAAATTTAAAAGAGATTCTCTAAAAAATTGATTTTTTATGCATTTGTTTCTTAGCAACTAGAGATTGTTTCGTTATGCATTTGTTTCTTAGCAACATAATTTTCGGAGAGAATTTAGCGCATATACTGAGGAATATAGTGAAGCTGAATTATTGTTCTATAATTAGGTTACTTTCCTTCAGTGCGACATGTAATGCCTATTAGTGACTAAAATGTGAAGTATCCTGCAGTAAGAAGCTACTAAAATGTACATGTCAATATTCAGCTGTAAATCTGCTACTGTAAACTGTGGAAAGCGAAGTGATAGTAATTGTATCATAAGGTTGTAACCCCTATAGGTGTGATGAAAAAGATAAGCATCTCTTAAAATACAAAGGAGGTATCGGGCCTAGCCTGTTCCCTTAAAAAGCCAGGATGACCAGCCATCACCATTTGTTATTTTGTCATCAGGGAAACACATTCACTGCATCGCACATGCCCTACGAAAAGTGAAGTGTCATCCGTGGCGTTGGTGCTTGAGGAGGTACCGGGGAGACACTGCCCACGATATACAGGTGCCTTATGTCGTCCAAATAGTAGCAGCAGCTTTTGTAAAAGTCAGCTGCTTCTCTCTCCCCTGTGATATCCTGACTTGTACTCACTGTAGTAGTGCCAGGATTTGGCTCCGCAGCTCCAACGCAGTACAGCAAGGTGTAATATGAAGAATTTGACCGTTTCTGTGTTACTGGCAGCCATTGGTTCATCTCTCCTTGCTTCATTGTTCTTTGAAGCAGGTATACCACTTAGGCAGTAGTGCACTCGCAAGTTGCCTATAGAAACAACATTTTCCTTTGATTTTCCTTTGCTATGATTGGCAGGAACACAGTTATATGGGACGTCACTCACAGCCCATTCAAGCGCCGCTCGCGCGCGCCAGTTATTTTGTTCGACCTTAACCATACATCAACGCATAAAAATAATAACAGTGTCATTTTGCGCATTATCACTTCAAAGGAAGAAAATAGTGATTGGAACAGAAAATGTATTCCATGCTTACTGCAGCTTCAGCGCGCACTCATGCAGTACAACCTTTCAATAATCATTGCCCGAATTCAGTGTGACCACATTATCAATAAGGAATTGAAAGGGCGCGAGAATTCCATATACAGCTAGAACAGGCTAGAACTCATTTACATAACGATGCAAACGCTTTTTTTTTTCTAACGGGAATTCATCTGGCGCCACGAAGGCAGGCGTCTTACCTTGGATAGCTTACTTGTGAAAACCTGAGCTGATAGCGTTCATATTTCGATTCGATTTAGAGTAGATCGTAAAACTTCTCGCAGCGTTTGTGCATTGGAAGCCGAGTGACTGTTGCAGGATCGAGAAAGAAAGAGAGAAATGGCTTTTCAAAAAAAAGATAAGAAATATGAAAATTTTGCAAAGACAGAATATTGAAGAAAAGAGAAAAACAGACTGTGCGAAACCGCTTAAGAATTTCAGAAGGACATAACTATCCCATAGGCTTACGTCGTCGTGCGCTCTCACAATGGGAAAAAAAGTGGAATGAAAACATAAAAGCATGCGACATACACCATACGTTAGTAATCAGCTAAGCGAAGAATCAGCGAGGAATCAGCGAAGATGTACAGCACTTGAGCAGACACGGACGACAGAATGGAACACAACACATTCTATCGCCCGTGTCGGTTCAAGTGCTGGTACGGCTTCGCTACGTCGCATCAACAAGATCAAACATCAGCATTGGTATAATTAGCGTCGTTCTTTGAAGTATCCCAACGAAATCGAGTCAAAAATGAGAAATCACTTCAAATGTTCGCCTCGTGCCTAACTGCGTAGAATTCGTGTCTAATTGTGTAGAATTGACACCCATGTTTTCCAATACCAGCGTATGTGAGCCGCATTCTGGTGTTTTTATTATCCTGTATATTTTGAATTGCATTTCGTCGTCATGGTTGCTCATGTGTCAATTAATATTGTATATGAGTTCTCTCCCTTTTTGTAATTCTTTTAACTGTATCCCGCTAACGTATTTTTGTTTTGCTTCATGTTTTCCCTGCAATACTTATAATCGCAACTCCCACCCTGCTATAATCCCTCAAGTGGGATTGCAGTACCTACAGATAGATAAATAAATAAATAATAAATAAATAAATTATAATAAAGAAGACCAACGCGGTCGTAGACGCAGCGAATGC